>JASSUY010012734.1:22288-36099 GCA_032466535.1 Forpus xanthops | reverse complement strand
CTGCTCCCAAGCTAAAAATCCAAAACACAGTGCTACACCAGCTACTGCTTAAAGAAAAATGACTGCTGCTGCTGAACTCATGACAAAACTGAAACAGGGAAAGTTTAGATTGGATGTGAAGAAGAAATTATTTACTGTAACTGTGGTGAGGCACTGGAGTGGGTTTCCCAGGGAAGTTATGAATGCTCCACCACTGGCAGTGTTCAAGGCCGGGTTGGACATAGCCTTGGGTGTCATGGTTTAGTGTGAGGTGTCCCTGCCCAGAGGAGGGGGATTGGAACTAGATGATCTTAAGGTCCTTTCCAACCCTAACTATTCTATGATTCTATGATGATTCAATGAAATTTTAGAGGTTCCCATAAAAGAAGTATTGTTCAATTTGCTGCTACATATAAGACAAAATATCTTGGACATGAACATACCATGTAGAGCCTCAAAGCAAAATATTTCATGGCACTGCATATGTAATAGAAGATGAGTGCATCCTGAGATTCACTGGTAGCTCCAACTGCTATTATCTAAAGTAATTTTTAAAACTGCACTTCTTAAAAATTCTTAAAAAAGACCCAAAATCTGATCACCTCTAGATTTTTAAGTTTAGGTCCACAAAAATCTTTATACTTGACTCCTGTCAACTATATTAGATGCTTAAATGTGCAATGGTAGTCTAGACCTTTTTTTTTTTACTGCTGCTTTGAATTCTCAAGTGCTTTACATTTCATGTCACATAAATTCATCCAGCACTTCCCTTCTTGGTATAGACAGAAATACCTCAGTCTTACCAGAACTGAGATATTCAATATCCCATGCACCTGTCAAATCTACTTCCTAGTATAAACTAAGTACTGTTATCATGAGAGGTTCAATGCAACAGACATTTTCAAAGCAGCCCTGAAATGTCATACAAAACTGCCAGAGGCAAGATACATCCCCAAGTCTGTACCACTCATTCAGCATATGGATTCAATTCCTTTGTCTGCCTTACAGTAAAACTCACATCACTTTATTTTCATGACTGAGCCACCAAAAATAGCACTAACATTTTTAGACTTTAAGAGAGCAGTAGCTGTTTCACATGTGTACCATGGGAATACAGTAAAATATGGTAGGTAATAAACTCATAGAAAACTGTGTGCCATTTGATATATCTGCAAAACTATACACACCCACATATTGTTTGGCTATATTCAACTGACACCAAAATCCTTCATTCCTTTATTCTGTGTACTATAGAATTCCTCACTTCCATTTCATGTATCTAATTTTCTTGGCCAGAAGATGGCATAGGCATTTCAAATTAAATTGTTGCTGCAGCTTCACTGAAAGTTTCTGTATGATAATTATTATAATCTAAATACAGTATAACCTTTTCAGAACAAATCAGTAGAAACATTCTTTTATGCTGTGCTGCTTATATCAAATTTTCTTCAACTTGTAGCATGCTGGAATAAAGCACTACAATATAGAGTATTCTGATAACATGGTTTTTTAAAAAATCTATTCTTCTACAGCTCTCAAGTATATCGTTAAGCAGTTCTCCAGCTTTTGATCTGTAAGATTCAGCAGCCTGAATTTCTATCAACTACAGTTAAAAGTTGAGATTTTTTAGGTCATTACAGTATCTTGGTGCTAACAAGATACCTGTGTGACATCATTACAACTGTAGATAATTGCAATGTATATAATTAACACATCTGGTTTCATTTGTGTCCTAACTGGATAATATAGAGTCAGAAAATCTATTATGTGACAGAGGTGCACATTTTGATGAGGTTTTAAAAAAATCATTAAATAATGCAAGGTCTTTCTTCAGCTTAAAAGGAAATATTTTCCTACCTATGCTTAAAACTAAAAAAAATTCATTGTGGGCTTTACACCATTCAAATTTCCCTGCATCACTACTGGCAGCATCAGGGTTAATTTGCTAATGAGAAGCAAACCCCACAGGCCCATCATGCTATATTCAAATTTAATGTGCACATGGACTTCTTGATTCAGGCCATGTTTATAAATAGTACTTCTAGATTAAAAATAGGTTTTTGAGATCTAGGGGAGTTGATATTATGATCTGTAAAGTGAATGAAGCTCCCAGGAGTAACTGGAGCTTATGTAATATTTATTCCTACATTTTTGCTCAGCCGCTTTTTGCTATTTTGATGCTGAGCTGCCGGGACTGCTCGTTTCTTAAGCCTTTCAAATCTGTCTTCAGTGAAGTTGAGATTGTCTGCATGCTTGCTTGCCTAGGTAACCTTACTTGGCTTCAGAATTTTGCTTAAGAAACAGTGGTCATTGGCTCCACTTACAGGTATATTCATTTAACAGTTTTTATTGCACAGGGCTTTTGTGGAATCCCAAACTGTGCTGCCAGGTACTGTGCTGCCAGGTGCAGCAACTTTCCAATATCAAGTTAATTCTAGAAAGATTAAAGACAGATCTTTTTCTTGAAACATTATGATTCTTTAAGTTCCCAGGGAAACCAGTTACTGAGTCTGTACTCAAACTCTATCTCCAGATACAACAAGGATATTTTATTCAATTTACATGAGGCACTCACAAAGAGTTTTAATGCCTGGATTATTTTTTTTTCTGATGTTTTGCAAGTGAAATACAAGTCCTAATGGAACGACATTCAGGGCAAAAATATTAATGGAATATAAAAGATATAGTGTTAATATTTTTCATTGAGACACTATTTTGTGCATAGAAACAACCATGAGAGAAGCAGAGGCATAAGAAAATTCTTTTCTTGGAAGAAGTTTTGCTCATAGTGGTAAAATGGAGTATATCATATTGACATTATGCTTAGCCTTCTAATTCTGCTTTCTTCATAAAATAGCCCTTATTCATGTGATGCCTTATGTTCTATAATCAGAGACTTACTCACTCCTACTATTTAATTGAGAAGTTACTAGTTTTCTAAACCAGCTGTTTTGACATCTATCTGTCAATGCTGTCCCTTTTGCTAGATGCAAAAGTGTGATGCTGTGCTCGGTTATAACTATGAGGCATCACATTTAATTTTTCTACTGCTCCAGGCCCCCAGTGGCATGGCCCTGATCTTAGTCTTGTTTTTGGATAACATAAACACCCAGATTAGCATTCTGAGAGAGGACTGGATTAATCAGAAACATTTCAAAATGCCAAAAATAAAACCAAACTGTAAGCTATCATTGAAGAAAATCAGTAGAAGTATTAGAGTGAACAAAAATCAGTACTTTAAATAAATAGTAAATAAAAAATAGTGCCATTACATATACAAAAACTGTGTACATAATAATCTTAGCAATAATATATGTGAATACATCAGGACTTCAAGAAAAGTTGATCTAAATTTATAGCAAAGCATCCTGTTAAGCCCTGTTAGGAACCAATTAGAAATGACCAGCGTATCTGGCAGTATCTGACAGGTAATAAAGAGTTATTAGATAAGAATAGCATGGACCTAGTAATTAGAAATTAAGTTTGATTTGGTAATTAGTCCAACAATGTAGATGTTTACACTATCCTCTTTCCTTAAAGACATACTTACCAACTAAGCATCAAAAGTCTGAGTTGTTGCCCACTGAAACAAAAACACACGTCTTCAAATGATAGCTGCAGGTACTGTTTAGTCTTACCTAAAAGTAAAACCATCTCCAGTTAGCATAAAGACTTTAAAGTTCTCAGCTAAATTTGGTGCAACCTGAGGCACAAATGCATAAGCAGGAAACAAAGTGGTGTACGTTTCAACATGAAGCAGCATGATGAAAACATGATGGTGTCTGGAACACATTTGTTGTAAGAAGCAAATTCATTATTTATACAGGAAATAATTTGAAATAAGTGAACAGAAATAGTGACCTAGCAACCAATATTAAAAGGTACAGGAATATCTTGGTAAAGAGGAAAACAGTAGCTTGGCCAATGTTGCTAGCGAAATGAGATCTCTGAAATTCATGCAGATTTCCTTAGTACTGAAAAGTTCTAGCTGGAGCCTGTAACATTTTCAAGCATAATTTTCTTCCATAGATACCTATGGATATTTTTTTACAATATAGCTTTTTTTCCTCAGGCTTAAAGTTTTGGAAGAGTTAAAATACTTCAGTCTTGACACTTGAGGAAAGAGCTCTTTAGACTACACCTCCCTCAGTTCTCCTAAAACTGTAGAAAGAACTAGTCCTTTGTGACCTGCTTGCAAAGTGCTGAGCCTTTCAGTCTAGATTTATGGGAGGCATTCAGCACCAGTTAGGCTAAGTATTTTTTTTTCCATTAGTATTATGCACTTATCCATGTTACTAGAAATTTCTGGAAATTTTCTAATTCTATTAACTTCAGGACATACTTAGCACTAATTTTAAGGAATAACAACCCACACACTCATTTGTATATGTTATGCAACTACGAGTTGCTACTGATACAGCTACATCAGGTAGTTCTTATTTGATGCTCTCATATTCATTTTGATATCATGATACTTAAAGCCATAAGCATTTTGTTGATAATCTGCTAAGGTCACAATTTTTACACTCAATTTATGTTGTATTTTGTTCTTGGAAAAGTCAAATTGTCTCAGAGAGCATTTGCTTGACTTCTGTTGTTTTAATGCAGTTTTTTTATTTAGCAGGGAGGTATGATATTGCTGTGTGTTTGCAGAGCAGGCAGATGTCTTTTTCAGTAAGGATGGTGAAAATATTTAATGGAACATTACTTTAGACTGTGTCTAAAAGCATAGCCTACTAAAGCTGGTTACCAGCAGGTTATCTTTCTTCCCATATACATTCATAGCATAGTATCTGCTTAAATTTATTCAGGTTTATTTGACTTATGTCAAAGTCAAGAAATTCAACCTCAGTTCAGCCAGCTGGTGTTAATGCACAGTAATGCATTTGTTAGTTATATAAATCACTTTTTTTCACTCTCTAGCAATAATGAATACTTTTTATTCAAAGAGGAGATATTAATTTTGGTTTTGTGGCTTTTTTTAGAGGGTTCAATATGGAGCTTTAGGCTTTATTTGTAGCATTTTTTTCAAATCCAACCCTGATAATAATAATTTGTTTTTTCCTATATCTTTTATTATGGTACTCACCTCTACAATACCGAGTGTTCCAGAAAGATGACAGTTTAATTTCACAATATGTCGTCAAATTTATGGGAATTTCATAAAATATCACTTTTTTTACAGTAATGGTGTGTGCTTAAATCTATGTTCATACCTTAAAATTGTGTATACTATATAACATGAAAGCTCAACATAATTTCACATCCGACTCCAGAGTCTGAAACAAGGAACCTCAAAACATACGACAAACATATGAATCCCAAATAATTTTTTATTTAAATTTTCTTTTTTTTCTTAATGATGAAGTTGATGTGCTTACATAGAAAATGCATCTGAACTCAAGTTTGAAGATAACCCTTCCTGAAAGCAGGTTAAAAGTCCTCTCTGTAAGCAGGTATCTGGTTTCCAGGCATTTTCTTGCCCAATGCTTTGGTCAGACAGCTGACACGCTAACCATGAGCTGGCTGCCTGGGACTTTGTTTCCAAGGTCATGATTTTTTTTTAGTAAGACGGGCTGCCAGGGTATCCTGCTAGCCTTCAATTTCTGTATGAAACAGCTGTTATTCCAGGACTTTTAGTTTGTTGCTACTGCAGCCAACTGAGAAGATGAGACAACTATGGCACATCAGTTTATGGAAGCCTGAAATTTGGCTGATTCAGAGAAAGTACCTACTCCTCCTGGACTCAGTTGTTTCCAAAGCATAGGATTGCTAAAACTGAAGTATTCCACCTGTCTTCTTTCAGCAATGGGAAAAGTCCCTTTTTAGCTTTGTGCTTATAGCTGAATCTTTTGGGTCAAGTGGGTAAATAATATTGGCAATATTAATGGAGAGCACTGGCAGATGTTTCAGTGGGTGGAAGAGAGAAGCTTGGGATGGACAGTTTCCAGCTAAGCAGAAAATTTATAAGCAAATATAAATAGATTTTCTTTAAGTATTGCATTCAAATAAGTGTCCCAGTTCTGTGCCCCATCTGCAGACATAAATATTTCATCAAGCCTACAATATTCTGGACAGGGAAAAAAACTTGCCAACAGCAGCATTTCATTCATTCTCCACTTCTCGATTCATAAGACAAAACACAGAGCTCTGAGTTTCGTCTAGTCTCTTTATTCTTGTATCACTTGCCACTATGTCAAGGTTAAATTCTGAAAGTGATGTTTTTTTTTTCTTTTGATTTTGTTATCTTCTGCTTAAAGAATGTCTATTGTTTGTGCTGAAATGATCTGAAATCTTCCAAAGCCTTAAGGATAAGCAAATTTCAGTCTGGCAGTGAATACCCAGGCAAAAGAAGAGGCAACTACAGATACTCTGAAGAGAGAGTGGTTTATAAATACAAAATCTATGAAAACTAGTGTTTTAATCTTTTAACTGCTGCTATCTTTCCCAGCTGCTGTTAGTATAAATATCAAATGTGGTACTTTGTGAAGGTAACCAAATTTAAACAAAAGGGCATATGCAGCATCCTGAGCCAGATTAATTTCTATGTTTTTCTCTGTAGGTGTTTGCGGATTTAGTATTTTTACCTGGCCATTTTATGTGGAAGATTAGCGAAAGGAAACGCATTTTAAGCTGTTTGTGATAATATATTGAAAAGTAGTTTTGAGAATTATAGCAGCTAAAATGCCCTGTTTGTCCATAGATACTTCTACCTTTTCTTTTAACCTATTTTTATCTGTTTGCATTTAGTCTGCTCAAAATAAATGCACAAATCAGTTCACCAAGCCCGCTTTGTACTAATAATGAAATTCTATGTCATATGAAGATAGCAATATATTTTCTTACAGGTTGCAATAGTAGCTCATATTTTACCTTCAGTGAATAATGTCAGAATTCCAAAATCTAATCTCAGACACATGCATACCTATGTATATGCACACATTTATCACCCTACATGCATACATGTATATATATATATACATTTATAGCTTTCTGTAGATATGGACATGAATAACTAGACCAATACATGAAGTAGTTATTTTTTAAAAATGAACAAAACCTATATCGATGTATGTTGTGATTTTAGAGACTGGAATGTCTGGGAGGCATTCAGATGAATTATCTTTTAAGCAACTAAAAAAAAGAATTTATAATGTATGCTCAAAAATAAATTCAAAACCTGTGGTTATGATGGATTCCACTCTCTATGAAGAACAGAGATGGATTCTGTCATAACCAACGCAGTCTAAAATGATCTGCCTTCATTTTAATTAAAAAGTGAACCAAGATAATGGATCATTGCTTAATTTTCCAGTTTGGAGGCAGAGAAGAGCATAGCATCAATACTGTCTGGGAACTGTTAAGGTCACTGCCCAATACCACTTCTTTTACTGAAGAGTGTGTCTCTTTAATCAGGAAAAAGAACTTAGTTTGTGTTCAGCTAGACTCTTACAAGTTAAGTTTAATTAATTGCTAGCCATAAGATTCAAAACCAGTCATTTTAAATGTCACATTAAAGTAATGGAAACTTGAAATACAAATGGAAAAAATAATAATTTTAATTTTAGGACTGGAAAAGTTAAGGGATACTGTGAGGAAAGGGAATTAAGTATATAAGGTAAATGTGAGTTGCAATTTATTAGTAGTTATATTATTTCTGCTGATTTTTCGAGACCACTTAAAAGCAAAGCAAGACTTAAATTTATGAATATTTTTATTCTATAAGAATACTGAGTATGTGTGATTGGAAGAATCCAAATGAGACTATAAAAATATTAGATCATAGTAATTAAAAATAGTTTCTTTTTAAAGGTGAATCTTTAAGCTACTTCCTCTTTAGATTAATAGTAAGAGTCTTATTTCTGATATATGACAATGAATTTTAATCTAGAAAGTAGACAATAATTCCATTTAAAAGGTTCCACTAAGGCTGCTCATTAACATATTGAGAGCAGAAGTGACAGAAAAGAGCAAAAGAAAAACTAATATTTGCCTCTTATATTTATTTTACAGGAAATGTGTTTGTTGTAAGCCTGGCAGTTGCAGACTTGGTTGTAGCAATCTACCCATATCCACTGGTGCTCACATCTGTATTTCACAATGGATGGAATCTGGGATACCTTCAGTGCCAGATTAGTGGCTTCTTGATGGGCCTAAGTGTCATTGGATCAATCTTCAATATTGCAGGCATCGCTATCAATCGGTACTGCTATATCTGCCACAGTCTCAAATATGACAAGCTGTACAGCAACAAGAATTCATTGTGCTACGTTGTTCTTATCTGGGTCCTAACATTTGTTGCTATTGTGCCCAACCTTTTTGTGGGATCACTGCAGTATGACCCCAGGATTTACTCATGTACATTTGCACAATCAGTGAGCTCAGCATATACAATAGCAGTTGTGTTTTTCCATTTCCTGCTCCCCATAGCCATTGTTACTTTCTGTTACTTGAGAATATGGATCCTCGTTATTCAGGTAAGACGAAGGGTTAAACCAGATAACAACCCCAGGCTGAGACCACATGACTTTAGAAACTTTGTAACCATGTTTGTGGTATTTGTACTGTTTGCAGTCTGCTGGGCTCCTTTGAACTTTATAGGCCTTGCTGTGGCCTTCAACCCAGCCACTGTAATCCCTAGGATTCCAGAGTGGCTATTTGTAACTAGTTATTACATGGCATATTTCAACAGCTGCCTTAACGCTATAATATATGGACTCCTGAACCAGAACTTCAGAAGAGAATACAAGAGAATTATTGTCAGTTTTTGTACAGCAAAAAATTTTTTCCAGGATAGTTCTAATGATGTGGGAGACAGGATGAAAAGTAAACCTTCTCCATTAATTACGAATAACAATCAAGTGAAGGTGGACTCTGTATAAAAATGAGAATCTTATTATTGTCACTGAGCAGCATTCAAATAAAGAACTGTTTTACTAGACTTACTGTTAAATATTATAGTGAAATATCTCCTACACTGAAAGCACTTTGATCAAATTTCTTGCATGGTATTTTGAAACTCAAGTTGCAGAGCTTTGCCATACAGATCATATTATACAATGGAACATCTCTTGTATAATAACACAATGATATCCTTGAGAGAATTACAAAGTTATGCATGGATACTTCCTTCCCCATGTCCTCCCCCTTAAATGGAGATAAGCAACAGATATAGATTGAAACAGAAGTGTCCACATCACCTGGCTCAATAGAAGAAATCACAAAACTATTCCTACCACTTTCAGCCACTTTCTGGCCAGGTTGTGATCCTGATTCTAAAACCTCTGAGAACTTCTTTTAAAGATGAAATCAGAAGTATGTTAAGAAATGTGAAATGAGAAATCAAGGTAATTGAAAATCAGGATTTTTGACAAGCATCTCTATCTATATTGCTTTGTTCCTAACATGGACATGATTATTCTTATTTTTTTTTTTTTTTTGAGATTAAACCTCACCATCCCTCTAGGAATGGCATTCTTAATTGACTTTTCAATTTTAAAATAGCTTTTGGGAGGAGAAATATACCTGACTGATATCTTCAAAGTTACAAGGGCAGGAGGACAAACAGCAAGGAAAGAAAAGAGCCATGATTCATCAGCTCAAACTGTTTGGGCATGAAAAAAGTTGTAGGAGGGTTAGGAAGAGAAATACAAACAACTATTCTTTCTGAAGAGACAGTAATTCATAAAATTAGGAAATTACTCTGAGGAGTTTCTGGGGAATTACCTCTTAGAAACATAAGCAAGGAAGAACTGTCATTTCTCACCTGTGTATGGTACAGAAGTTCTAAACCTCTATAAGAAGAAGAATAATGCATTTAAGAAAAATGGGGCATGAGGATGATAGTTTTGTCTGGTTGGTAGAATCTTAACCTCATGAAAATTTGGGAAATGAAAAATATTTGCAGAATAAGAATTTAACATCTTTCCCACCTGAGAATAGCTTGAGACTATAGGTTATTTTGTAATCTGTCACAGATAAGCTTTTAAAAATAATAATCAGTGTTTTATCACAATGATGAACGTAGTGGGATAACCTAGAACAATTAGACACTTCTAAAGAGCAGAAAAGAGAAGACGCTACTTATGACTGTGGTACAAGGAGTAACACATGGCTTTTAGAACAGGACTTGCTAAGTGAACTTTCAACAGACAGCAGGCACCTCTTCATTGAGGGGAAGCTTACACTGTAACATAAGTAAGAATAGCCAGATAGACAAGCAGTCTGCTTCAACAATATATCCCTGTTTATAATGAAGTCTTCTGGAGGAGAAAAGTGATTCACAATGGAATTCACCTTCAAATTGACCTTAATTTGCTCTGGAAAAATGCTCCAGCTGTTATACCTTTTAATGCTCCAAGTGTTCATACTTTCACTGATCAAGTACACTTGAGCTTTCCAAGCCAATTTCGATCATTTCAACTGGACTAAGAGTTTCTGAATAGTCATCAGACTTCTGTTAATCTATATTAAAATGTGTTCTTTACCCAAACAGTTTGTTTAAATTATTACTTGCTTTACTGGAGATGTTTTTGAGCTTATATGTCTTAGTAATCAACAGTCACTCTATGTCATTTAATTCCTTAAACTGCATGAAAATCTAACAGTATTTCAACCTTCTTGGATCACAGCTTGACTTAATAATGAACTAAAAGGAAACAAATTCATATTTATTTGAAAGCCCCATTGACACTTTGTCAACTGAGCAGTTTCTTACCTTAAAAACAGGTGCCTCATGTCAAGTTGAGAATGGAACTGATGAACAACACTGTAAACCCCTGAAAAAGTGCTAGAAAGTCAATGTATTGCTGAGGTGCTTGACTCATCTCTGTTTACATTTGCCAGTCAGAACCACTGTGCAAATAACCAGCTCTCTTCTGTTTTGGTATCGTCATATGATGCGATATGATACAACATGACTAACAGCATAAAAGTATATCACAGCTTTCATCACTGTGATTTCATCCTTGAAGGATGCTTAGCTCTGAAATTTTATTGCTTTGTGCGTAGTGATTTCATAGTAGCAAGGGAGTCACGACCACCTTTGTAAGAAAAGTTTTTCCGTGTGACAGAAAACACTGTTTAAATTCTTACAAAACTTGCCTTATTTAAAGTATATTTTCAATGAAAATAATGTCTTATAATGCATCTAATAAAGTAGCATAAAGATAGCTTAAGTAGCTTCATCATTAGTAAATTTAATATTCTTGAAGATCTTTCCAACAGAAAATGTACATTTGACATGTTTAAATATTTATGAGCAGGTTCAAGATACTGTATCTCATACAGTTGGTTATCTGAGGAATCAAAGTCCCCTGTAATTCACAAGTGCTAAAATATATTTTTGATGATAGTAAAAATGGTTTGCTATAAACGATAAAGCATATTACACCAAAGGTATATATTTTATTGAATAGGCCTGTAATAAAAATGAAGAGCATTTTTCAGATCTGCTATTTTGAAATATTTGTATTGAATCTAAATCACAGAAATGTGCATGTTGGTGATGTTATGGGCTGCAAAATAAAGCAATAATTTTAAGAAATTTTTGTCTTTTTTTTTTCTTTCTGTGGGGAGGGAAGATTGTTAGTCTTTAGAATTTAGTTTAAATGAAAATGGTGAAAAAATTGGGTAGTACCTGCTGCCTTCTTCAAATAATTTTGCATTTACTGCCATTCTGAAGTACTTTTTAGGTAAGGTTTGCAAAATGGTCCATTGCATAAAAGTAAGGATCTTTAACACTGCAGAAATGATTTCTTTTAAACAGATTTTCTTACTTCAAAGGAGTCAAAGTGATTCATATAAGACAATTCAGCAGCTCATTGACAATGAGCATGACAATGTAAGTAAACATGTTACAAGATCAGACTGTTAATGGTCAGCATAGAAATATCTGATGAAAATGACTGTCATTTTCAACCATTCTAAGGAGACAGAGTTAGAAACTTACCCCAAATTATTTGTTTGCAAGTGGATGTGCCATGACATGACATTAAATTTTCCTTATATGAGGCTAGCATGGCACAAATGCTTTATTTAGAATTCTATCATCTGGAAGCTTTAGGCAATGTAGTTGTCCAATAACTGTCATCAGTCTTGTATGGATTTCATTCTGAAACAGGAGACTAAGCAGTCTACCGTACCTGCAGGGGCCCATCCCTTTCCTACTTCCTATCCATTTCTGGTCTGCAATTTTCCGGGACAACTTCTAGAACTAAATCTCCATCCCAAATTAATTTTTTCTGCTTTCCAACCCCAGATTATGAGCATTTGTTCCTCAGTTCTGACCATGCTATCAGCTTGGCTGACCCTATTCCACTTGTCCAAACCAGTGAACACATGCTCTGATGTACTTGACTCTGAAATGTCCCTGGCTTGTTGTGATCATAGAATCATAGAATAGTTAGGGTTGGAAAGGACCTTAAGATCATTTAGTTCCAACTCTCCTGCTCTGGGCAGGGACACCTCACGCTAAACCACGACACCCAAGGCTAGAACACCGCCAGTGAAGGAGCATTCACAACTTCCCTGGGCAGCACATTCCAGTGCCTCACCACCCTTACAGTAAAGAATTTCTTCCTCAGATCCAATCTAAACTTCCCCTGTTTAATTTTGAACCTGTTACTCTTTGTCCTATCACTACAGTCCTTCATGAAGATTCCCTCCCAAGCATCCCCATATGCCCCCTTCAGATACTGGAAGGCTGCTATGAGGTCTCCATGCAGCTTTCTCTTCTCCAGGTTGAACAGCCCCAACTCTCTCATCCTATCTTCATAGGGGAGGTGCTCCGGTCCCCTGATCATCCTCATGGCCCTCCTCTGGACTTCTTTCAACAGTTCCATATCCTTTTTATGCTGAGGACACCAGAACTGCACACAGTACTCCAAGCGAGTTCTCTGTTATGGCCACTTGTGTTTTTAAGAGTAGTTTGATGCTAGTTAAAGTCTGTCCTACAAACAAATTAAATACAAATTTCAGTACTGCTCATCCTCAAGAATCTGCTATTTAATACAAGCATAACAATTTATAACATGAATAAAACCCCATGGGACTCCGTTCTGTAAGTATAACATTGTTATATCATCTTAAAAATAATTTTATTTCTTTTAAATGCTCATGAAACCTGCTAATGTCCCCATCCTTTTCTTCACATGTCAAGAACTCAGGTTATGTACTGAGGAAGGAATTAGTCACTAAAAGAGTTGCACTTCATATCTCATATGAGCTCTGAGTGACAGGAAGTGCAATCGGATTCAGATTAGATAGCACTAAGTGTTGAATCATTTGACAAAAAATGTCTGTTACCTAAGATTTTAAAGAAAGAAATTAGACCTTGTTTCAGGGAAAGCTCAGCAATAACAAATAATAAGGAACCATTCCTGATGTTACCATCAAAAGGCTGGCATGGAAAAAGGGAGCCTATCTTGTACAAGAAATCAAGATTTTATTGCTGGTCTAAATGCTTTAATCTTCTAATTAAAAAAAATGCAAGTTGTTCTTAGTCCAGTTACAATTTAAATATCACTTCAAATCCAGAATATCCAATTATAGAAAACCTTACTAACGCAATGATTCAAGACATGTAAGACTACACATTAAGTATAGCTTTATACAGAAAACATCATAGCATCTAGTCCTTTTTCCTGGCTTTTCACTCACCCTTCCACAGTACCTCTGGGTCATCTTTGTGCTTCTATCTGTTGAGATGAAGTTTTCTGCAACCCATAACACCAGTGAATTCTCCAAGCCTGAAAGAAAAGACTAGCATGGATGCAGTTTTTCTGTGTGCATTTGTACAAAATACTCTTGGTTTCGTTCTTAACACTATGTCT
>JASSUY010012734.1:0-22278 GCA_032466535.1 Forpus xanthops | reverse complement strand
TAACAGAATAGCCATTCCCTCATCCCACAGGGGACAGCATTTGAAACTCAACAGTGACAGGCCATGGTGAAAAGTTCTATGTTTATTGGAGTATTTTTTGTCATGGATGCCCAGGGAACATGAAGGCACATGGCAGTCATTTTGTTACCCCAAATAGACTTAAAGGTCTATTACACAAATGTCTGCAATTAGTTGAGAATCTAAGGGCCAGTGAGTAAGTCAGTCTGGTCCTGGATAGGACTCTCCCATCTCTTTTCTTCTATGGTTTCTATTTTACACCTTCAAGACAGATCTTGCATCTGATTCACATGTTGCTGGAAAACTGTTGTCTGGGAAAACAATAATCAAGTGACAAAATCTATCTTATACAATTACTTCAATACTGTCAGAAATTGATTTCAGAGCAATTAGGGCAGTATCCTGAAAGAATTAGCAAATCAATATGTTTATTAATACAGAAAAGCAACAAGTCTTCTCAGAATCTTTCCTTGATGTCTGAGAAGTGTTTCCATAGTACAGATAATACTACCTAATGAATTATTTCTCAGCAGCAGAAGTCAAAATAAAATAATCTGATTTGTTGTTGAATATCAAGTAGTTGAATAGTAGTTGAATAGCATTTGTATTGAAACTTGAAATAAAGTGTGAACAAATCTCCAAAATTATTTTCAAATAATTAGAATATTTTTTTCATACTCTTCTTATTTAGGGCATTGCTTGCATAGAAACAGTAATACACTGATCAGCAGAACAACTGTCACTGTTTTTCACAGATGAGATACTCAGGAAGGCAGGTCAAGAGACTGTTGAACATTCTCCTAAATAACTTTGCAGAATGTCATTGGGTTACATTTAATAGCCAAATACTAGCTATCACAAACTAATCATCTAATCATAGTTAAGGGCAGAATGATGATAGTGTGGGCAGATGGAATGGTAAAGTTCCATTTATAGTAGAAATATAGAACTCAGGAAACTCAGAGCATTGTCTGTAGCCACATGAAAGCATTCTTAAAGAGGAATTCAGGTTCAGCCTCATCAGTTACATTATTTTTTAGTTTTTTTCTTCAGCATCACAACTTTTGGTCAGTGTTCCATGATACTGAAAACAGTCATTTAGTATCTGTTTGCAACATTTGTGATTTCAGTTCTTCCTTCTATTTTGGAAGAAGAAAATGTTCAAGGAGAGCCCTAATAATGCATTCCAAGTAAGTTTGGATACAGCTGGGCATACATAATTGTAGGCAGCTATGAAAATCAAGTTTGCATTCAGTAAAGAATAAGTAATAGCCATAGAGAATGACAAAAACATTTGAAAATCATATGTATTATATTTGTTTTTTCAACATCACATAATAAATCAAACTATACTGAACTATTGGACTGGCATTTCACGTATTGTTCTACTCTTCATTCAACCTTAATGCTTTCTAACTGGTGGAGATATCAACATAAAATTTTGGGGTGGACTTTGAATGTGTGTGTGTGTGTGTGTGTGTGTGTGTGCATGCTCCATGAATGTGGGATAGAACAATATCTTATAAACTAAATTAGTAGGGTTGCTCATTGCTGCCAGTAAGAAAAGAATTGTTAGCTGCTGTATGTAGAAAGCCAGAAAAGAATGGCTGTACCCTGTTGTGCATCTACCTTCTCTCTCAGCCTGATTTTCTGTGTGTTTGTTTCTGCCAGCTTGAGGAGAAGCAAAGTGACCACACTGTGGCTACTCTGCAGACATACCTAACTTCCCCCTCTAGGGTATACCTTCTGATCCAATGCTCTGCATTTCTGGGCTTGGTGCTAGCAGAAGCTCCTTGCACACTTAGTGCAAAAGCAAAATGACCCTGAAAGGTTTGCTGGTGTTTATGAAGTTATGGTCTACATACACCTCACTAGCATCCTAGTGAAAGCCACTCTTGTCTCATTTTACTGCCTACAAGTCCCAGCTCTTTCCTAGGCAACTGAAAGCACAATTACAAACACTAGGAATCAAGGTATTAATGCAGTTGCAAGAGTAGACCCTGTGAATTTTTTTATTTTCGGAGCTTACAGCAACAGAAAGTGAATCCAATCAGCAGAATTTCTTTAGTTTTCAGGCATGAAAACTTGGAATTTTCTGACTTTGCTGCCCATAGAAAACAAGTATTTTAACTCTGGAGACAAACTGAAGAAGCATGTAAGAAATTTATACTGAACTAACACCATTCCTTTGATTGAAATTTACTGCCTCACTTTCATGTCAGCATATCTTACAGATAAAGAAAGTTTGAATTGGTTGGTATTTGAACAGGACATCTGAATGAAAACTTTTCAAGTGTTACCAGTGAATTTTATTCAGTTGTGACAATCATTTTTATAATGGAAGACTGGATGACACTGTGGTCTCGTTCAGATAAAATATATCATCAGGGAATCACTGTTTGTCTTTTTTTAAATGGGCATGTAATGAAAGAATGGGTAAGTTATGTTTAAATTCAAGCCTGAGTTATTATATTCTCCCTGCATCAAGGTCCCTCCTATGTTTTAGAATTAACCTAGTATATTTTCCTTTCATGCACTAAAAATTCGTTCAACGTTGATATGCATTGCTACTCCACTGCAACAAGAGTTACACTCTTGGGATAGTTATATTTCAGTAGGCAGCACAAGACAGAGGAGGCCTGAACTGTTTCTTTAACCAGCCATCAAATATGTGTATGCTTTTGCTTGGAAATAGTGTAAGATAAATTCTCCCACTCAAATACACACCATGAATTTGATTTTTTTTCTAGAAAAAGAGTGAGATTTAATCAGAATTACAGGGAATAGACTGCAATGGGTCCCATGGATCACTTTGAAAAGTGGGATTGCCAGACCTAATTCTTTAAAAAGGATATGAATCAAGCACACAAAAATCTGAGAATGGCATTTTAAAAAAATAAGTGATTTCAAATAATAATAAAAATAGAATACTTCAGTTTGTCTTCCATTTTCAGGTCCTTAAGATGTGATCTTGTTCATGTTTTCAATCTTTCCTTAAAACCTGGAGGACTGGGCATTTAATTTTTCTTTTCCGGTGAAGAGTGATATTATCCTGTAGCTGTAGAGGAAAACCACCAAATATCATAATAATGCTGGAATCAGAAGTCCTATTCTAAGACACATATCTGAAAGTTAGGAAAAGCACTCTCCATAGACATCTCACATACATGACAGCATAAGATTCAATAAACTTCAGTGTTCGTCTATCCTTTGAATGCAAAATAGCTTGTGAACAGTTGGGTGGATAAATCACTCAATTATCTTTTAATAGCTGTACTCTGCCATTCTTTTCATTTTATTTGCAAATGATCCTAAGTAGGATCAGCTGTGAGGAAACTACAGTGAATGAACTGCACGTGGATGGTTTTTACTGAGAAATGTATTACTATGTAGTACTAAGGAAAATTTCTATATTAAAATGCAACAAAAAATTAGCAAAATAAAATTAACACTATTACTGAAATAGTTCCCCTTCATGTTGGATATATTATATGTATTTTAAATATAAATACAGATTTTATTTTTACAACTATTTGGGGCTTTTTTCCCCCTAGGTAATGTCTAATCCCTTTTTCTTTTCTTTTTTTTTTTTTTTTTTCCACTCTGAACAGTTGTAGGATTAAAATTGCTAGAGACAATTGTACAAGAAAATTAACTTTTTTTTGATTATGGATCCTATAGGTCTTATAAGACAAGCAGGGCATCATGAGTGCATGCCAGTTGGAAGACTAGAGGAAAGGTTTAGGTTCAGCTGCCTCATACATCACATTCGGCACGTGTGCACATTTTGATGGGAAAATACTGACGTACTGTCCTCAAAACAGGTCTGTACAACCATTTGTACAAATCAAGAGCAGCAACTAGTGACAGCTGGCAAAATTTCCTTTCAGGAAGTATTTATTCCAAATGATAGAATCACAGAATGTTTTGGGGTAGAAGGGACTTTAAAGATCACTTTGTCCCAACCTCCCTGCCACGGGCAGGAACACCTTCCATTTGATCAGATTGCTCAAAGCCTCATCCAACCTGGCCTTGAGCTACTGCTAGGGATAGGGCAGCCACAGCTTCTCTGGGTATTATGTTCCAGTACTTAACCACCCTCATAGTAAAGAATTACTTCCTAATGTCTAATCTAAATCTGTCCTCTGTCAGCTTAAAACCATCCTCCCTTCTTCTTTTGCTACACACCCCTGTAAAAAGTCCCTCTGTAGATTTCTTGTAGGCTGCTCTAAGGTCTCCCGTGAGCTTTCTTTTCTCCAGATTGAATAAGCCTAACTCTCTAAGTCTATCTTCACAGGAGAAGCGTTCCAGCCCCGTGATCATCTTTGTGGCCCTCCTCCTTACTCCCTTCAGTAGGTCCACACCCCTCTTCTACTGGGGACCCCAGAGCTAAACACAGTACTGTAGGTGGTATCTCACAAGAGTGGAGTAGAAGGGGAGTAGAAGAGAAGAATCATCGAATCGTCTCTCTCAACTTGCTGGCCATGCTTCTTTTGATACAGCCCAGGATATGATTGATTCCTGGGCTGTGAGCACACACTGCTGACTCTTGAGCTTCTCATCAACCAAAACCCCCAAGTTCTTCTCCAAACCCATTCTCTCCCCAGCTTGTATATGTGCTTACAATTGCTGTGACCCAGATCCAAGACCTTGCACTTGACCTTGCTGAACCTCATGAGGCTTACGCTGGCCCACCTTTCAAGCTTGTCAAGGTCCCTCTCAGTGGCATCCCTTCCCTCCGGAGTGCGGACTGCAAAATCAGATCCAAAAGTCTGACTGTGGAAGCATGAGTGTACTTCAAGACTCCACGTGGGGATAGCCCATAGTAGCAGTCAGCAAAGACATATGTGCTAGTATAATAAGAGAATCTTGTGGATTTGGTTTAATAAGATCATTCAGGATTTCACAACCACATGCAACTTCTCACAAATTTTACCAGAACCCTCCTCACATAACTGTTCCAGGTTTAGGAATTGTTGCTAATTTTTTTTTGTGATTTAAAGCTATCAGTTTTGTTTACCACTGCCTTTACATTGTTTTCACATTATTGTTTTGAAAATTAAACCCAAACCAACCCAATAATACACATTAATTTCAAGAACGCATAAAATTATTAGCTAAATTTTGCAATCCTAAACCCTGCAGTTTTTCATACACATATATAAAAGAAGGAGGGCTTTAAAAATACTGGAGCATATTAGAACTGAAGCAAGAATTCAAAACAAAATAACACAAAACCAAACTCTTCATGCCTTCTCAAATAAAAATTGTAACTTTAGTCTACTTTTGACAAAAGTTAATTCTACTATCAGAGCAGTCTGACATGCCTAAGATAAGCAATTTTTGGTTGATTCTTGAGGACTAAATGCAGCTACCTGCATTTATAAAGCCAGTATGTTTTTTTCTAGCCCTAAGCAAACTCTCAGATAAGTTCTTTAGTCCTGTTTTTGTTTATGAGAAGCACTAACTACTAATTTTACCCACTCAAATTCCCATGGATAATTAATCCTGCGCATATTATAGATGAGAAGCTTCCAAGCTCTTGTGTAGGATCTTTCCAGAAATAACAAGGGAGTTAGCCACGTGCTAAGTAAATTGTTCTGGCATGTAGCCCATAACTGTAGCCTCTCCAGTATGGAACCGCAAATGAAATTCTTACATGACTCATGTCCAGTAATTTTTTCACCTGACAAATGCATATCTGTACACACCATGACCCCTGAACTCAATAAGATTCTTTCTCTGTAAGTTAACTTAATCAGCACTGAAGACATCCGAGATACGTGCATGGAATAATTAATCTGCTGCTTCTTTGGAAGTTTAAACTCTTCTAAACTAACCCAACAATTGGAAGTGGTTCTTAGACCTATTGACATAAAACTAGAGAGCCCTTATTCTTTCGTTTTTTCTTTTTGCATTCCCTAGAGTACTTCATTTAAATCAAGGGGCTTGCACATTTTTTGCCTAACCTTTTCTACTGAAACATAAATCTAAAAATATCTGTTTAACTCTAACTATCCACAAGATGTTAACATATCAGATATCCATCATTAACTCAAAACTTTGCAAAACTAATGAAAATCTAAAACTCATTATTTAACTAATATTGCGATTGTTGCAATCTTGGGTTTTGCTTACACGTCAGCAATCTTTCATCATATCACCCTGTAATAAGTCAAAAAATGATTTATGATTTTTTTACTTTCTGAATTCTTGGGAAACTTCAAGCATATGCAGGATTTTAAGCCAATTTATGTGAAAACTGAGACATAGGTTCGTCATATATTTATATTTGAGTAGTAATACAGACTTTTAACTTAATGAAGCACCACTATGGTTATATGAAAGCACATGACCTTTTTAAAGCTTTCTGGAATTTATAGAGCCTGCATGAACTGAATATTCCTAGTATAGAAAAGGATGGAGACATCTCTGTGAGCGAAATTTTACTTACTGGAGCTGAGAAAATTTTTGTAAATTTATATTTGAGATTTAAATTAAATAAAATCATGATTTAATTTGTTTTCTATTGCTTATTTTAAGTGATTTTTTTTAAATTGCCATTTGCTTGGCCAGCAGGCAATTATAAACCTTGTAACATACATTTCCGATGCAGTATGACACACTGACTAGAATGCAGCAGGAAATTATATGCATATGGAGTTTGGATTGGGATTTAGTTTTATTTTTAATGTAACAAAAGATATATTGTCATTTTAAATTATGTAAGTTATAGTAAAAAACTTTGTGACAAAGTGCTTATTTAATTTAAAAAACAAGGTTAAAAATTTGATGGGTTCAAGTGTGTAAGAAGACTAGCTAGACTTGAATAAAGAACAGATGAATGACATTTTCTTCTTAAGATTTATTGAATAAAAATGAAATTCTTCTAACATTTTAAATAGTTCAGTTTTCATTTCCTACAAATGTATAGATACCATAAAAATGAAAAGCACTACTCAGAAGTAACAATGCAACTCTTTTTCAGTCTAAGATGAGTTATTTTGATTCCAGAAGGCACTTTTACCAAATGGTTAGCAATTATATTGTGCATTAGTTTTTAATCCCAGTCAGCCAATTTCAGAAGAGCACTGGAAAGATCCCAGCCATCTAAATTGTTAGAGGTCTCTTTTTGGAGGCCACAGAAAATGTTGCCATTGTCAGTCTGCCTGTAGCTGCATACATATGCTTCAGGATCTGAGATATGTGCAATAGTAATGTTTGATGAGCTTGCCTGTCTGAAGGAATCCAAACTTTGATAAGATCTTATGGAAACTTATTTATTTCTATACTTTCAGTCATAAGTGAAGTACACAAAGGAACCCCAGGAAGCACCATAATAAAACACAGTAGGAAGGAATGCTCTCCAATTGTATTTTGAACCATCTGCTGCTTTTACAACAAAGAAACATTGAGGTAGCAGAATGGTGAATCAGATGCATGGGCCAAATTAACTCACTGTGTAGGTGATAACTGTGCTTTCTACCTGAGCAGAGAATAAATTCTTGGCCTTTGTCTAATTAAGCTCTCCCAGACCTTTCACACAGTGAACCACAAGACAAATAAAATTACATACGCCACAATATACACACCTTGCCAAAGTAAGTACATATACCACTGCAGATGCAGAGCACAGGGGTTGACAAGTGTGCACAGGATTTTAAAGGTTGTTCCAGAGCTTCTGCAAACCACTATGGGGTGTTTGGCTCTGGAGCTGTTTTCCAGACAGCAATCGGTACATTAGCTGTGTGGTTCCAACTCCTACCACAACCTGAGCCAAAAGAGTATGATGAGAGGCCTCAGGCCCTCAGAAAGTAGCAGGAGGATGTCAGCAAGAACTCACAAACTTGCCCAGGTATGGGGGCAATTCATCACCTCTTCCTGGTTGCCCTATCCAGTCAAACACTTGGGCTTCAGATATCGATGTAGGATTCTGCACCAGAACTTTGCCTTTTACCTTGACCAAGCCAGCTGCAAAATATTCCTGCATGGTGCCCAGTGTATCTGCTGTTTGCAAGAAGCAGATGAATATCAGGATATTAAAAATGAAGACCAACCCTGTTTTGCAGAGTGCTGGAATAAGTGCATAGTACCCAAAATCCAAAGGATGGTGTGTATCCACAAGCATTTGCTGAAGAGCAGCAGTAGCCGAGCAGCACAGCCCAGGAAGAAGTAGGTTTCAGCTTGACCAATTAACAGGCCAGGTAATGTCTTATTTACAGAAATTTCCTGGGCTTTGGTGTACATGTGGGTGCTTGACAAGAATATGAATCAGACAAAAGTGGGTAAGGTCAGTCTGTTATAGGAAGACAAATAAGAAGGCAGTTTTCAATTAAAGTCCAGCACACTCTTTCAGGCAAAACATGTCAGTCTAAGCAGACCACCTGCTCCTGTTGTAGCCTGAAGGCACTCTGATGAGCCAGCTGTGACCAACATCACCTCTGCTAAAGCAGAAGCTGAAGCTAGATTAGAAACATAAATGTCATCAGCAGGAACCAGGCACAGATCTCAGCACTGGCAAGTAATACTACAGATGGACCTCATGTCCCTAGTGTCTGTCTGCTAACGTCAGCATCGAGGTGAGGGTGTCAGTATTTTGTGCAGTTAGGAAAGCCTCCCTGCCAGATTGGAAGCCCTGTTTCAAGATTATCAAGTGAAATTTAGCTAGAGAGTGATGACATGCAAAAGGTTGCTGGACATCAAATGGAGAACCATATTGGCCCAGTTGTCAGCCTCCATGAGACAGACAATTTAGATGGCAAGGGACCTTGAAATCTTTATGTTCGTTTACCTAAATTTAGCTGCTAGGTTAATATGAGGGGAAGTGGGTGAGCTGGTGGGAACTGCAGAGTGACATGTAGTTGCTCAAACGTAAAGCAGGTGATTAGTTTACCTGAGCTCAATCCGGATTATTTCTGAAAAAAAAAAAACAAAAACAAACAGGTAATCATCATACCTGCATTATTAGACAAATACCAACACTTAGAAATTAGAGGTGAAAAGACGTTGACAAAATCCCCTCAAATTTATAAACAGATTATTTATTTTAAATATATAATCTTATAAACTAGGAAGAGGGTTTGAGATGCTATCCAACACATAGGAGAGCCTCCTATGTCACAGAATTTGCACAGATATCCTGCAGTGAGAATGGATCTGAAAGAATATCGTTAGTTGGTCCCACAAATCCTATTCAATTAAACCTTGCTTTATTATGTGTGTATCAACACCATTATTATTTGCATAAAGCTGCTATTGTTTTTTTTTTTCTTTGTAGTCTCAGAACTATCATTGTAATAAAATGGTCTGTCTGTAGAAATCACATAGAGATGCATTTAAGATGATGACTAGGAGGTACATGGTTACAGGCATTTGCAAGAATTCATGCATTCTCATTTCTTTAAAAAAAGTAATACCTGTTATATCTGGGAAGACTATATTCAAAATGTATAGCTGTGTGTTACTGTAACAATTTATATTTGTAATATGCTATGCAATACAATACAGCTGGGAGAAAATTCAAAGCAAATACCACAACCAATTCAAAGCAAACAGACTTACGCTACAATTCCAGATTTGGGGCTGCAGGCCACCTAAAATGGATTTTTCAGATTTCTTACTTTCCCTATCTGGCATACTTAACAAGGGGACATCTGGAAATAAGTGTCACAGTGCAATTGCCAATATCCTAATCTAAGAAAATACTTTTTAGAGGACATAGAGTCCCTTACTGCATTTGATATCATTACATGGTCATGCATTCTGATTTTGAATGAGCTGAATGAGAGGATGGCTTCAATGACTTGCAGATATGTCTGTAATTTCAGTAACATTTTCCATGTCATGTTGTTCTTGATATTTATTTTATCTGGATTTCTGAAACAGCATGAGCTGCACTAAAATGAAGCAACAGCTACATTTAATTATGACATGGCTGATGTATCTGCAAAGGATCTTAACAGAATTTTGCTAGTTTGTTGGGTTTTTTTGTGTTTTTTTTTTTTTTTAATACTTGCAGAGAAAACATTATTTCCTCTGGCTTTTTTTTTTTAACATTCTTCTACTGATTTTTCAACTGCTTAAAGGGAGCATAGTCTTGCATCTCAAATCAAATAGTTAAAATATCAAGTACTACAAAATAGCTTATTAGTCAGACCTTATTGTTGCTGGTCTTGGATTGTAAATGCAGGCAATTCTAAAAAAAAATATTCCCTTTGTACATTAACCAACGTTATTTTCAAGAGTTTCAGCTGTGCATTTTTTTTCTATGAGCTTCTTGTAAACATTCCCACTAAGAGAGACTGGTGAGAGTGTACTTGAATAAAATAAATGGAAATAGAAATAGAATATGGTCATAGCTGAACAGAATTCACTTAAGTATTCAGAATACTATTAATAGAAAGTGCTGGTAAAATCTGTTCAGCTCTAAGATCTGGATGACTTGGGTAAAAAAAACCAACACCAAATTAAATCCTACTTTGAAATAAAATTCATTAAAGTTACCACAGTATTTTGGGACCTTGTGTCAGTTATTCCAAAAATCCAATTTACTGCAGATATATTGGAGGTTCACAGAAGAGGTAAACAGTTGCTGTGATGAAAAATGCTACTGGAGTAACTAGGTAGAGGATAAAAGCTATTTGTTCATATTATTTGCTTGAGGATATTAATTTTATGCCCAAATTAAAACCGAGTAATAGTATTTGCATTAACTGTGCTTTGGTACAAAAACAAATCACTTTGTTAATATGAGTTAGCAGGTTTTCTTCTTAGAGGAAATAATGAAAAGCCCTATTTCTTGGACATATAAGCAGATGAGCCATCACCATAGCAACCAAAGAACGTATCCATTGCGTCATTCTGTCAAATGGCCACTGCATGTGACTGCAAGCTCACATTCCTTACTTCTGTCTGAAAGTAGGTTTTTGTCCTGCCATCCAATAAAATCAATACTCAGTAGGATGTTTTCTGCCTGCCGTAGCTTAGAAAGAGGAAGCTACTTAAAGTAGGGGGTTCTTTTGTTCGTTTTTTTTTATTTTCTTTCTTTATTTTTTTTTCTTAAAAGTACAGCAAAGGTTGCTTATCTGTCAATATACTGAAAGATAATGAAAAATTAATTAATAGAAAAGAGATAATTTGCTTCCATGAATGCTAGGTTTCCTCTTGCACTTTATTGTGTTTCGTGAGTCAGTCATGTCTTTTTTGCAGAGTTATCACAGGTTCTTTGGACAGCTTCCAGCAGTCTGGCTTATTTAAACACTCTGTTTCTCTACAAGAGTTATGAAAGAGGCTTTGATTTCTTCACCCCAAGGAGGAGAATCACACTGCAAACATGTTTTATATATCAGACAGCAGGAACCAAATACAAATTGCATATTGTTAAATCATAGAATCATAGAATCATATAATAGTTAGGGTTGGAAAGGACCTTAATGATTCATCGCTTTCCCTTGCAAATTCTAAAGTCAGATTTTATTTTCCTGTCTTCCCATCTTCAAAGATGTCACAGATCCATCTTCTTTCTCAGACTCTAAAAGGTCATTTTCACCATGTGCTCCTTTCCTTTTTATCATCCTCAGATTCCAATCTTCTTTACACCTGCCCTGCAATAAGAACCAAGACATTTGGCTGCTGGTCTAATTCCTGGTCTAATTCCCAAAACAACCAAGCTGAGCTTTCCCAAATGTTACAAAACCAATGGTGACTTTTGCTTCTGTGGGTTGTGCATTTTACCTCAAGAAAGTCAGCTCAGTTTCAGTTTCTGTAAGTTAAATTACTACTGTAACATTCTCTGGGAGAAAATAATGAATTCTTGCCATCTTAGGTATATCTGGATGTAGCCTTATTACTTACCTTCTGAGGAAATGCTCTTTGCTGAGTGGTTTGTGATGAGTACCAGTGGTGCCTAAAAAAAACCTTCACTGAAATTCAAAGTCTAACTACAGAGTGATCAGACTCTAAGATCAGTTGTGTCCATGTACCAGCATGACTGCTATTAAAGACGGTGTTTAGGAGATAAGAAAAATTATGATGGAGAGAAGGTACCATCTCTGTGTACCACTACATTAAAGTCATGCTATGGTATACCCTCCACTAGGATGTGTGGCTCCAGAATCAGAATTTTCTTTTTCTCCACAACAATGCTTTGCTCAGTAAGGCTGGAGGAGGTATATAAAAACTGTGCTCTGTCTTTCTCTCTCTCTTTGTATCTCTCTTTCTCTGAAATATACAGTACATCTTAGGTTTATAAAAATGTAAAATGAAATGTGCCAAAACCAATATATATTAACATTTAAGATAGGTGGACTGGTAGTTTTCCAAAGCATATTATGTAGAATTACTCCACTGAAACTGTTTCCTATAAACATGGGAAGTGAGTAGGCAACCTCCTGTAAAAGGAAATCAAGCAAACCATGATCTATTCCCTTTCTTTGCTAGATGTCATTAACAAAACCAAGAATCGATTAACGTATGATGTCTAGTAGTTCCTTTTTTTCTTTTTTTCTTTTAAATAAACCAAAATATTTCTGTTTTAATCCTCAACCAGAAACATTAAGACCTTAGGAATTTCCATATTAAATCCAAAGAATTAATGTTTTCTCCTCATTGTTGATCAGTAGTTTCTCAGAAGATTGTGAGCTCATTGAGGAGTGGGAGGTAAATAATTGTTCTCATAAAAAAAAAATCACCACAGCTTAAAAAAATAAGGATGACAGTCTGCATGGTTTGTGCTGGCTCAGCTACTTCACAGTAGTGTTCAAATATAGTGTTCACTCAGGCAGGACTCCTTTATGAATTTAATTGGACTGCTCCAACCGCCAAATTTGCTTCTCCTTAGCTGCCATCAGGCCAAGCCTGCTTAGTTCAAGGTTTGTGGCAGCAGATAAGCCATATTTCTTTCCAGTCTTGAAAATTTGTCGCCTGACACTACTGGGGTGTTAGTCGTTCATCAGAGACATCAGCCTTATCAGTTGTCCCATTTTACAAAACCCTGCCGCTACATGCCAACCTAAATGGAATTTGTTCCACCTGACCTCTCTGCTGACAAGTGGTTCAGCAAAGCCATCTTGTCTAATGTGGGCTGGTTCTGGTTCACTTTCATTAGGTCTTTCAAAGTTCAAGTGGAAGCCTGGGCTATAACTTGATCTTAGTAGTGGATGATCATTTGCTTCCTCCTTCTCAGTTTCAGTTTATACTCATGAACTGAGAATCTGTTTTAGTTTATGCACATAACGAGAATACCAGTTTAAAACTATTATCTCATCTAAATTAGAAAAAAATTATATATAACCACCATTCCTTGAAGAAATGACTGCCAAGTCATCTTTTTTAATCCAAATGCTCTGGGTTTTGGAAAAAAAATAAAAGAAGAGAGATAAGTGGAAAAAATTTTTAACATTCTGAAGGCCGCACGGTATATTCTGAAATGCTTTCTGTAAGATGTGTCCTATATCAAGAACATCAGCTATTAACTTTAGATGTGTCATGTCTTTAGCTGATGTAATACTAAGAATATAGTTCTGTGTCTGTGTTCAGAAAAATCAATATTGCATTTTGATTCAGAGGTGCCATTGCTTTCCTTTTCTTCATAGATCTGTGGACATTAAATCATATCATCTTCCATTTGTGAGATTGCAGATATGCCTACCCATGTTTAGTCTGTAGTTAATTATTGGTTTGTATTTAAAATTTGTTAGCTTCCAGTGCCCCTGCTCAAAGCTGTAGCTTTGCAGCAGCAAATGTAAAATCTTGCAAGGTAAATGTATGCCTATGCCTGCACATTCCTTTAGCTTCCTTTCAAATGCTGACAATTAGAATTGACTTGGGAAAATGTGCATATATATTTAATCTACAAGTAAATAAATCCAGAAATTATTATTGCATAAGGTGATTGGAGTTCAGAATTTACCTGCTGGTATTTGTTGAAATACCGAGCATACTTCTACAATAGAACTTATTTTCTAGATTGGCATTCTTGAATTAACACCTTTCCTTATAGAGTCTGTTTTCAAGGGTGTATAAAGTTTACTATTAATTTTTATTTATTTATATCAATGCATTCAGAATGAAAATGTTTTTCTCAAACTTATCTGGTTTTGAGATAGAGGCTGAACTGGAATGCTGCATATGGTCTTGTAGGCATTCCACAGCTGGAATATCTTACATGTGTTTATGTATTTGAGTGTAATTTAGTTAAAGTATTTGCCAGTGTAAAGCTCATGCACATTAGTGGTATATACTATTACATTTTTTTAAAAACAAAAAAAACTTTTACTACTTTCAGAGAAGTTTAAGTTTGCATTTAACACTTGTTATATTGTTGGCCATTGTGAAGGCATCAAAGGGTCCACACGGTAGTCACTAATATCTTAGATTTCTCCTGTGATCCAGGAATGAAATATCAGGTAGATTGTCAGAGTTAAGACTTCCATTCATCACAGGCAGTTCAAACTTTTGTCTTTGTGGTTAACTATCTCCAAGCTTTCGATATAATTCCCTCATTCTATAAACTTTGGCTCTGTGGCCAGTGACAGGGAGAATGAGTGTGTGTATCCTGCTTCTGATGGAGAACTACCAGGTACACTGGCTGTGTGACTTAAATGAGTTGCACATCAAAGATGGATAGTATAAAATGTTCTGAAACTTTACAGAAGATGTATTGAAATCATGATACTTAAAATGAGGAAGTGCTGCTAAATTTTTTAGCAAGTAAGTAGTCCCCAAAGCTACTGCTGATAGTAAAAGATTACATAGCCTGCCTATTACAAAAAATATGATTAAGAACAGTTCAAAATTAAAAATATTCAGAGGCATAACCAAACAGGGAACATAGGTAAACTAATTCCTCACATTTAATCCCTCCAAGTAACTAACTTCTTAAATACAGTTCACCCAGGAACTTAAACAAAGAGGAAAATTACACAGCTCCATAGGAAACCAGAAAAGCCAAGTAAATCTGGAACTTTTAGCATTAAATCTTTAATCACAATGAAACAGTATTTTCTTCAGCTTTTGAAAAAAAAAAAAAAAACAGAGAAATTATACATAAAGAACATCTGGTATTATTAAGATGGTATTTTTTTCTTCACAATGCGCCAGTTTAATGGATCCAGCAGGGAAATAGCAACAAAAAAACTAAGCAACTAGAATCATAGTCTGACCTCTGTGGAAATATTAGCACTTATTTATCTTCATCACCTTCAGTGCTATAAGATGTCACCTAGTGAATTTCTCGTGATATTT
This sequence comes from Forpus xanthops, assembly GCA_032466535.1. NCBI lineage: Eukaryota > Metazoa > Chordata > Aves > Psittaciformes > Psittacidae > Forpus > Forpus xanthops. Next base: position 7,017 of record JASSUY010012734.1, on the reverse strand, counting down.
TTCTTTTTCTAACAAGAATTGAGTTTAGTTAATTTAAATTACCCTGTACTTCTCCACATAAAACCCTTTTTTAATAGAAACATAGTATTTCCTTGCTATGATCACAGGTCTTTGACCTAAAATAATATATTTTAAAAAAAATATTTCTTTACAGTTTCTTCATCTTGTCCTACATATAAGACAACAATAGGATTGCTAATGTTGTCTCCTTTCCCTGGATGTCTGTAGTTCCATTTATATGCAAAAAAGTCAATATTTAATTTAAGCATATTTAGCATTAAATCCTCTATATGCTCACACTAAACATTGGTATTGACGGTGTCTTTATGTGACAAATTTCACATAATTTTCATCCATTTTTGAGCTGAGATTTTTACCTGATCTGATAGTTGTTTTTCAGGTTATTGTGCAATCTGGCTAAGATAAGGTGTCGTTGCCTAATAACAGCAGGTCATAGACTGGTAGTGACATTCAGAAGACAAGGCTGGCTCAAAGACTACGAGCTAGAATATACAGGATTTAAGGAGGTTTGGAAGTGACTACTAATCAACATACAATGCCGATGTGTCTTTGTTTTGGATTATAAATGAAGATTGGACTGCTTTTGCTAGGAGGACAGCAATGGTTCAAAAAGATTATTCTCCTCCTGAGGAGTATTTTGGCAGTAGTCTTAATTTGAATTGTCATCTCAGCACTGTCATTGCATAGCTGTGTCTTACAAGTTATTTCTCTTTTTCACTCCACCACAGTGAGTTCTCTGGCAGACAGAGTTCACACTGAGATCAGCCAGAACCCTGCAGTACAAGGAATCATTTGATGTAGCCCTTATTACAGCTTAGATGTTGAAACAGGGAGGGCTTTGTCAGATTCCATAGGTCAGATGTCATTTTCAGAGACTTCAGTTGTAATTTTATCTTCTAGTTGGATGCTACATCCAAGGTAACTCAATTCTATATTGTAATCTAAATACACTGCTGTATTTTTGGAGAAGAATTAGTCACATATGGTACTTCTGCATTACATGAGTATCCCTAATGATTTATGACACATGAAACTTAAAGAATACTATTTTGCAGAGCAAATAAATGGTAGTTTACTGTCACTTTTTTGTTGGGTATGATTTAGAGATTAAATATACACAACATTTATTGTTGTTCTCTTTTCTGCTGTGTGAGAAACTATTACAGCACAGTAAAAATATAACACCTTTACCTTATGTTTATTCATAAAAATAAAACTTAAAAAAATGTTTTCTATCTAAATTTAATGGAAAATTGCTTACAGTCTCATTTTAAAGTATATTGTAATTGTTACAAAGTTAACCCAGACAATATCTCATACATCAAGTATATTTCAAAAGTGAATTTTATTTCTGCTAGTAAATGTATCTAGTCTCATGCTTTTGTTTGGTACTGCATCATGTATAAACTTATTTTCCAGATATAGGAGGACAAATTCAGTTCCTGCAGCTTCCAAGAGCAGAGTACTCTACCAGGCTGTCTTGTTCTCACATCTGACAGGACACTGAATACCTCTGTAACAAACAATTATAAAGTAAAAAGGAAGAGAAGAACTAACTGAAAGGGGCAGCTACCTTTAAAATATCATGACTTACCTATAAATACAGAAGCATTCATTCACTCGTTTGCATCATGGAATTGTTTCAGTTCTTTCAGGACTGTATTTCATGAAAAAGTATTTCCCTTTTTAAAAACAGTGAAATAATCCTATGTCAAATTCATATACAAAGGTAGAATATTTAGAGAGTTCAGTGTAAGATTACTGATGAAAATGAAAGTGGCCTACTTTAAACTTACATGATTTCTAAGACTTTTCATTGAACTAAACCAGTTTTCCAGGACATGTCTCTGACGTTATGTTTATATAGATCTATCATTGCTGAAAGTCCTATCCATGACAAATTAATTAAATTACATACCCATAAATTGCAGGACCTCAGACGAATTACTCAGTGTATGCTGCAGTCATGTGTATTGCAACACAGTTGATATTCTCTTTTCTTGATCATCATGTGACAATAGTACATCCCAGCTTAACATGGAGTCTTAACTTTCCAGCAGAGAGAAAAAGTATGGGTGACCAGTTATGAAATACTGATGTATATACTGGGCAGGTCTCAGGGACTATTGAACAAATCTGTTTATATGCCCACAAGATCAGTCTCTAATCTGCCTGTGAAGTCGTGTAATCTGACTTTAATATATAAATAAGGCAGTATGATTGGGAATCGATTAGACAATCACAGCCAGATTGTTTGACCATGCCATTGTATCTGATGAGAGTAGGGCTAGCAATGTTGAGTCACCTTCTCTGTTTTGAGCCCAGACAGTTCCCTCCCTGTTGCACCCCTTTGTAGTTGTCCCCAGAGAATCTCACTGACATACAGCAATGCAAGTTGTCAGTGTGGGCTGCCTTTGAATTATTTATACATTCATTGTTAAGAAACAATGTTAAAAAGATGTAAACTACAACAATTAAAATCATGGTTTTTCTAGGATATAAATATGATCAAATCAAATTTCTCTTACACAGTTTGGTTATTTTTCATTCCTGATACTTAGTCTTTTTGGCATCCATTCCCATGCAGTTACTGTATTATTTGTAGAAGCATGTCCAATACAGACATGGTTAAGACTGGTGCCAAATATAAAACCTTGCCTAACATTCATATGGTTGCAAACCCCAAAATAATGAAATTATTCCTAAAAAAGGAAGCCAACTTTTTTTTCCCCACAAAAATCTAAGCCAAGGTAATTTGAATCAATAAGAAATGGTGGATATTTGTGATGAATTTTTGACAAACAACTACTCACTCAAAGATTAACTAAGAAAACTTATTCTGAATAAGAAACAAATGTGTGAAAATGGCAATCTGCTCCTGGACAAATTTCAGGCAGAAATAAGCAACCAAGTTAGCTAATTAAATTGCTTATCATGAATTATTCATGCAACTCAAGATATCAAATTTTTTTTTGCAGATTATTTTTTGGTAGTAGATATTATTTTCCTTAAAGCTGTTTTAAATAGTATGATTACAAATATCTCTTGCTTCAGTGCTTCTGCTAATCAACTGAACTAGGGTTAGTTACAGGTAGGTAATAATGAATGTATTTCTATGTCTTGGACATTTTCACATTTATTATATTTTTATAGGATGAAAAGACCCTAGGACAGTTTCCAGTTTTTCCACATTAGCATGGGGATATATACTGTCCCTAGAATATATATTCTTTCCCCCCGGTTCTGAGAACTGGCTTTATTTTTTTTTGCACTTAAAGAAGGGCATTATTGTCTATCAGGGTTAGAAATCAGACTGATCTTGTCAGATCTTTCAGCTGGGAGACTGGAGTGAAATGGACAGTGTTTATCCCTTTAAACAGCTTATAAAACGGATAAAAAATATTAAATCCCTAAAATGGCAGTACTTTTTCGTCTCACTTTTGATCTCCCTCCCCCACTCCCTTTATTTTTTTTAGTGGTGAAAAAGGAGGGAAGGAAGGAAACAGAAAAGGAAATTTGAAGATTTCCTTGGAAATCTTGGAAGGCATGGAACTTGTTATGGTCAAAACATTAATTTTCTGAAACCACTAAGATATTTCATACCTTTACAGGAAAGAAACACTTTCAATGTCTCTAAGTTCTGGAACAATTACAAAAGTTCTGCCAGATCTCCAAGTGGTAATGTCTGGAATTACAGAGAAGCAGAAGTCACATAGATGACTCTTAGCTGTCCAGTTGAGGGAGGGAGGGAGTGATAAGGCAGCTTGGCGGGCACCTGACGTTCAGCCAAGGTCAGCACACCACATGGCTTTCACAGTTCACTTATAATTTGACTGTGGTATACCTGACTGCTGAGCTGAAACAGCTCTAGAGCTAAAGTGAGGGTCTTTGTAAGAAATGTTACGTCTTACTGCTGCTCCCTTTTGGATTTGTGGCAGTCCAAAAGAGTACCTCCAAATGCAGGTACTATAGAGGCAATGCAGGGGTGAAGAGAACAACTCCATATTTTCACTGTAATTTCTTTGAGAGAAAACTTAGGCTCTATGCAAGTGGATTTATCATCATGTGAATGCTGTTTTTGTCTCCTCATGTGTTATCTCTTTGGTGGCTTGTTCTGATGATAGCAGTTGATCCAATCTTAAAGTGAACAGTATTAGGAAGCAAAAAGGCATTTAGGATGATGATTCTTCCAGTTCCTTTTCTTTTCTACTTCATAAGGGTATTCACTAGAGAATTCACCAATTTGTGAATTTCCTTACCAAAATGATACATAGCTTCGAGCATAAGTGTGCCAAATACTTTTAAAAGCAATAATGAAAGCCAAAGTGATGCTGGTGACCAGTAAAAATAACATTATCAAAATGTTTGTGTTTTGTTTTTGTTTGTTTGTTTTTGGTTTTTTTTTTTTTTAAATTTGGTTGCTTTTGCTTGTTGTTGTTTTTTAATAATTTAAGACAGAATGACACATGCCAGAAAAGAATATCACTTATTATAACTTGGAAAAGAATAACAGCTTTTGTATTCAGCCAGAGCCCAACAGTGTCTTATTTAACATGAAAAAACCTAAATGAAAAGTCTACACTGAGTGTTCAGGAGAGATCTAGTGGGTTTTTTCTTCTTGTATGAGACCTTGTATTTTTAATTGTACTACTGTGCAGTATTGCTTTTTCTGGATCAGATTATCTCCTAGAGAACACAGTGGCAAATAGCAGACATAGTAATGTGACTTTTGAGGCTCAACATATAGCATTATTATAATGCTAATAAAAGGATAAATAATACATGATTTGAAAGAAACATCCATTCACCTCCTCCATGCTCCATGTCCTACCACTATTGCCTTAGGTTTTACTCCAGATTAATGCTTTCAACAGGAGTAGAAATGAGTGCTTAAAGATTAACTCAGTTACTAGAGTGACTGTTTCAAAATAAATCAGTAGATCTTAAGTTTCTGAAGTCTCAAAGATTTGTTTCTCTACTTTGTACTTTCTACAAGTAAGGAAATGTATTTGTCTGGAGAGGTCTTTTGGTGGTTTTTATTTATTTTTGTGTGTGTGTGTGAGTTTTACAATGTCATTTTGGAATTGTGCAGTTAACTGTGAATTTTTCCGTTCCTACATCATTATCACCACAGCATGTCCAACAGGGCAGTCCATCTCCAGGATTCAAAAGCTGGGGCACCTGAGGTGTCATTAAATTTTCTCTTCAGTTGCTTCCATCATAACTATATTGACTTTAAATTTCTGTAGGAGTAAAAAGCAAGCAAAGATTATTTTAGTTAGCAAGTTAAGCAGATATTACTACGGAAACATCTGAGGAATTTACATTCTAATTTTTTTTGCCAGAGTTTATCTGTTCTCCTAAGTTTCATTGAAGAGATTGAACAGCAGGCTGCTAGTAGATTGCTCCTGCAAAGTAATTAAGGTTTTGTTGTAACTGTGACATAAGATTCATCTGAGGGGTACATATTAGGTTGTTTACAGAAGTAGTTATTGCAGCTGTTAAGAATCTGTACTCTGCAGACCAAAACTTAAGTTTTCCATTAGTTCATTAAACAGTTTCTAACTAAACAAAATATATACTAAGAAAATGATTTCATTCATTAGAAATTTTATCTACTGTTTTTGCTTAACTGAGGTACAATTTTGTTGTATTTCATTTGTTTGCTTGTTTTTCTATTTTCTGTTATTATTGATAACTATCTTGAGGAAAAAAAAGTATTCACCAAAATTACGTTGTTTTACTGGAAATTCTAGCTGAATACACTGAATCCATATGGGAAATGCTTATTAGTGTATTTCAAACTTATTGATGTACTATAATTGCACTTAATAGATCAAGTCCCTATACTTTTGCAGAATTTAAATTAATTTCTTCCTCTTTTTCTTGATGTGCAAATATAAGTAAAGCACCTTCTCTGAAATGACCACAGTTCTTGAACACAATGTATATCTGTACTTATACCTCTACCCATGCCTATACCCGTATATATGTGTAATCTATATATCACCTATATCTATATCTATACCTAGATAAAATTATCACAGTGTATAGATTATATATATCGTATAGTAGGTAGTATATGAGCACACTGCTGTTCTGAAGAGCTTACAAGCTGAACAGAGAAGGCAAGGTTGGAAGACTTAAAGAATGCTCTTTATCTCACATTTATAATTACCAAACTGACGCAAAGAGAATTGCCACAAGAAATTGCCAGTAAGAATCCTGGAGGAAATCTTGATCTCCTGGATACCATCGTGCTTACTTACCTTCTTTTCAGCTGGTGCATTAATTTAGTCTGTGAGCCAATAGAACTACAGAACTCTTTCAAAATATGCAGTAATATCTGCTGATCTACATGAGTATGTAAATTCATCACTATTACCAGATTTTTCTCCTCAAAAGGCAGAGCTCAGTTAGGAATATTTCCTTGCAAATGCTGTGGTTTTTTGTTTTCTTAAGTGAATGAGCAGAAATACCTTTTTTAGCACTGAATAGTACCCACAAAATCTACGTTTGTTACTCAAGGATAGCACTTCTTTATGGTAGTTAAGTCAAGTCTTCTAACAGGAACATGAGAGTGATAATCTTAACTACCAAAACATTGATTATGTACATGAGAAAAACGTCTACCAAATTCACAAATGAAACTGATATGTATTCATTATTATGCACTGCAGTGCTGTGCTTGTATTCATGGATTAGAGGTGAACACTTCTCCATGATAAATTGCATCAAAACTTTGATTTGATGCAGCTTGTTTTGAAGGCAGTGCTTTTGGCACTGTGGGGGAAAAGAATAAAATAGGTCACAGCTCATCTAAATTCCAAAGTGCAGTTAACTGCTATTTCAAAGCCTATAGCAACAACTTCAGATGAAACATTAAAAGGACAGTGAGTTTAAGATTTTGTAAGTAAAGAAGTTGTCATGGGTTCAGCAGCAGCAGTCATTTTTCTTTAAGCAGTAGCTGGTGTAGCACTGTGTTATGGATTTTCA
>JASSUY010012733.1:0-12625 GCA_032466535.1 Forpus xanthops | reverse complement strand
TGATCAGGGGACTGGAGCACCTCCCATATGAAGATAGGATGAGAAAGTTGTGGCTGTTCAGCCTGGAGAAGAGAAGGTTGCATGGAGACCTCATAGCAGCCTTCCAGTATCTGAAAGGGGCCTACAAGGATACCAGAGAGGGACTCTTCATTAGGGTAGCAGTAGAACAAGGGGTAACGTGTTCAAACTTAAACAGGGGAAGTTTGGCTTGGATATAAGGAGGAAGTTTTTTACTGTGAGGGTGGTGAGGCGCTGGAATGTGTTGCCCAAGGAAGTTGTGAATGCCCTTTCCCTGGCAGTGTTCAAGGCCAGGTTGAATGGAACCGTGGGTGACATAGTTTAGTGAGAGGTGTCCCTGCTCATGGCAGGGGATTTGGAACTAGATGATCTTAAAGTCCTTTCCAATCCTAATTATTCTACAATTCTACCCACATGCTCTGTGACTTTAGCCTGGACTGTAGACTGTTATCATCTTCTCAAGAGTGTAAGTCGTCCATTTTTTGGCAGCTCCAGCAGCCATCTGACACCTTTGCTGTTTGCAATGACAAGATATGCATCTCAGGCAGCAGATCTTTAGATTCACACCTGAGTTCCCACTCAGCTTTCCCGTGAATGCCATCTGGTCATAGGAACTTGTTAACATCTTATTAGCCATGGAGCCAGACACTTATCAGGTTCCTGACATTAGTGCAGACCGGCAGTTGTAAATTTCACCCTTGCTCTGTCACCTGGCCCATGCCAAGGAGCTAAATTGTAGGCAACCTAATTTTCTGTGTGATTGTGCTCTCTGTTTCTCTACTGACCCTACTTAGACAAGCCAAACATTAGTCAAATACACATTATAGGCTATGCCAGTCTGAACAAGGTGCTTTTTCTTAGCTCAGAGCTGGCATAACTCCACTACAACTTTTCTCCTTTCCTATGCCAGCAGACAAGCTTTGTTAGAAAGATAACCAGTCCTTTCTGCATGGAGTCGTGTTCTGAAAGTGTTCCAAATCTTTACTAGCTACCTCTTCACACCATCACCTTCCTCACCCACAATTCAAAGATTTGAATTTCTTTCCTGGCTCCTCATCCTCACATAAGACAGGGGATTTCAGACAGTGTTGCCGCAGACATCACAGCCTTCAGTCTCCTGTTTTGGCACTGAAACATTAAAGTTCACCTCCCAAGGCAAGAAAGGCTTGGAGATACAAGAGATCATATGTGAGACCCATTACAGTAATGCAGAATGGGTGCTAGTCACGGCTTAGGCACCCAAGAACCTCCTGATAATTCTTGATCTGATCCAGCCGATGGAGGTCTGGCCTCACAGATGCTGTCATCATTCACTGTTTTGCATCTCCCAACAGATATCCTTGACTTCTTCAAGCATGCCCCTGAGCCAGCTGTCCGACATGTTTGTGAGAGTAACTGGAAGGATATTTTGAGCTTCTTCACACTGTGTGAAGGCTCCCACAAAAACAGCTTCTACTCCGTAGCTCTTAACATCATGGATCACTTTAATGGAATTACTAGCAAACCTTAAAATATCAGTGATCTGAATGGGCTCAGATAGTGGGGCAGAGCTTACCTCAGCTTCTCTCTTTTAAAGAGCAGAGGGTGTTGGCAGGACCCTTTAAGGCTGTTGAAAAGGATGGGAATTGGAAGGAAGTAATAAAGCAAAAATTAAACACTAAAATACCAAGCTTGTCACTTGCATTTATTTCTGTGGGTCTTTCCTTATGCTCTCACAAAAAGCTACAGGAGAAAATTGCATCTCCAGGTAGCTGGCTGAGCTGTGCATGCTCCATAACCCTGGGGTTACAGAGAGCAAACTCCTACATCAAGGTAATGACATGGGGACTCAGGAGAGCTTGCAGGGACAATCCCAGAGAAAAAGGGAAAAAGGCAGCCCAAGGGCAGCAAGGCAACTGCAGCAGCAGAATTAAATGAGCAGTCTTACCCTCCCACCTTGTTAAGGTACTGCCACAGGAAAGGAGTACAGACTTTTGTGCTTAATAATCTAAATCGAGGGGCATGGGGGAAAAGGGATGCTAGTTTCTGGTCTGTTTTGGTTTAGTTTTTTTTTTTTTTTTTATTTATTTATTGATGGAAAGATTAGTTGTTCCTTTGCTTTTGCTAAACTGAAACCAGGTTTTCCCACTAAGCAGCTGAAGACTCTTTTGCACGGAGGAGAGCTGCCTGTAGTTCTACATGGTCTTGCAGAAGGCTCAAGCTTACTCAGTGATCACTATGGAGCTGCAGAGCTACAGTCCCTCAGAAAAGAAGAGCTGAAGCACCTAGCAAGAGCAGCTAGACAAGCACAAATCAGCTAGAGCAAGTAGCAGCAGTTACTTGCCTGGGAAGACAGTGAGTCCTAAGGTGCTACTAACAAGAAAGAAGCAATCTGGTGGTTTATCGGCTGTGCTAAAAATACACATCCATATATCCTGAGAAAGCAGTGATTGGTCCCTACTGTATGTTTTTTTCTGTGCTATCATTACTTTTTCTCCCTTCAATAAACTCATGTTTGTTAATCTATGCTTTTAAAGGGGAAAAGTTAGGTCATTGAGTATCACATAGTTTAACATTTTCTGTGTTTCAGTCTCACATTCCTCTATGATGAACACTGAAATTCAAAACCATCCATTGCTGCTGCCACAAGGTCCTGGAGAAAAGCTCCCATATGCTCTACAGAAGGCCCTCAGCTGAAGTAAAGCTACTTATTTCTGTTAAAAGAAGTGCAAAAATTGTTTTTCTTATCCTCAGCTGCTGAATACAACTCATTGCATCCACCTTGATGTCCTTGAAGCTTGCGCAGAAGAAAAACCCCCAAAATTAAAGGAAACCTGATGACTGCAGGAGCTAAAACATCTTGGGGCAGTACTGAGTAAGGTTATGAGCTCCTCACCTGTCAGCCCAGAATCAGGCCATGATAGGCAGTCATTACCACCTCACGTTTCAGTAAGGTTTCAGCCAGGAAGGTGTAATCTCTGTCAAGAAAGCATAGGAAGGCGTGTTACTTATGGCCAGCACATCAAATGCTCAGGGTTTACAGCTGTATCTCTACTGCCTTTGCCATGCTTCTGCTGTGCATTCCCTGTGAATCACCCACCCTGCAGCAGTTCTCACAAGTGTAGCACATAGGGCCTCAGGATTTTGATGAATTGCAGTGTATCTTTGGCTTTGTCATTTACTAGGCTTGCTTCACCCAAAGCATCTCCAGAGCCATCAGAGGTGATGGCATACAGCCTACTCCTGACTGGGCTGCCTCAATGGTGGTACATGCGGCTGACACCACCTCAGAGTGCTTCACTTACTGCTGTGAGGGCAGCAGGGCTGCCTGTGAGCATCTGCTGCATGTATTGCTCAGGTCTGCTGCCTGCTCAGAGGAAAAATGTATTTGCCTCTTTGGCAGAGCTCAGTTAAAAGGAACATCAGCCTGTCCTCTTTACCAGCAGTATAAAATAAGTTGCTTGCCTTTTTCGTTTACATAGATGAAAACACGAGTCAGTTTTCTTTATAAAACTAAACACACTCAAAATTGCTTAAAATCAAGTTAGGTGAGCCTAGTTTGGAAAAAAAAAAAAAATGAGAGCTGCTGTTTGAAGGGAAAAGGAAACCCTGACCCAGTGGAAATCCTTACCTGAGCCCTGGGGAAGAGGGTGTTTTGAAAAGTTGACGTCAGCTTAGGAGAGCAGTCTCTTCCAAAGGTGCAGAGAGAGTATCTTCCTCATTCTGGAGTACTTATTTGGCTGTTCAGTGCTGAGAATTGGAAGGTAAAAGGAAGGGCAGATAAGTTCAATTTTCCTCTTCGAATCTATGAATATAAACAAAATGTAAAATGAGATTTATTATTGTTAAAATCTTAAAGTTTATCATGATCGGGAGCTAAATACGCATCTGAGGCTTAAGATTGTATTACTTTTGTTTAATAAATCACTTAGTTTTAAATGTTAGACATGTTTTGATAAACCCTCTTTTATGCATATAGTACTTCTGTGTAATTACAAATGAAAAAGGAAGAAAATGAGATACCTCTCTCCACATACCACAAATCCTAACTGAAATGCTGTTTGGAGGCTAACTGAATCACAGTTTTCTTCTAGAAGCTGTTAAACCACCACTGCAAGAAAGGACCATTAACTAAGGAAAGCAAATGGGTCTTCATCAGCCTCCAGCATCACAAAGAAAGTAAAAATTATTAGCCTGAATAAGCATGTTAAACCCTGTAACTGAGTGAAGAATAGCCATGGGTCCTGAGTGCATCCCCAGCTCATCCAAAAGATATGTTAGATTTTATCAGCAAATGAGAATCAGACTTTCTTTGAGGAGAAAAAGAAAAACAGAGCTGAAATCCCACACACAGCGAAATGTAAGCAATAATTTACATTGAAGCTCCCCGCTTTTTTTTTAAACCATGATTAAACATGATGTTTTAAATCATCACGATAAATTAATTTCCCCTCTTGTCAGAACTCCTCTTATTAAACTGACACATCTAAATTCTCAGTCAGAAAGGCTTAGCTATCAGTCAACACCGGTCTCCTGGAGGGAAGAAAATAAAATAAAGAAGTTTAATCCTACTTCCCCATCCCCCTTTTTTTTCCATCTAATTAAATTTTCTTCATTGATTCTGCTTTTATCACAGATACCCATCTTCTCTGACATAAAAAATGTCACCTGCAGTTAAAATCATGGTAAGCAGAACAAGAGATTGCCTGGAATATGTCATAAATATGTATATTAGGAAAATGCAGATGAAGGTAATATTTTGCCTACGCTTTTCAGTTTTGTGTCCATGTGAAGTCTCCCTCCCACTCAGTCTTGCTTTTCTGGTTGCTGTTTTGTGGTGCTCAGACCCAACAAGACCCAATATATCTGCCCAAGCCAACCTTGAGACCTGTGGGAGAAGGTTCCCCTGTAGCCTCCTCTCTCCCAGTGTTACCCCTCAGGTCCCTGGTGCCAATATGGCCCCAGTCCATGAAGGGCCATTGCAGAAATTTCTTCCCCATCACTAGCCTTGGTTTATTCTAACACAGTGGTCTTCTGAGATGGCGGTCCTAGACACCATTAAGCATGTTTCTGTCACCTTTGGAAATTCTTTTGAATAATTTTATACATGTTTTTCAGCAACCAGTCAAGGAGACAAACTGTCATTTTTTACTACAACACTTTTTCCTTTAGCAACCTCCAATTGTCCGTCAGTTGTATTTTGTCACACAACTTCTGATGTTTTCCTTTTTTTGCTGAAGGTCCAATGTACGGCTGTTTACTGCTTCTAAGCAACAAAACACACAGCAAGCATTTTTATCACACGAAATGTTGCAGAGTGTCGACATTCCAGGGAGGTGGAAGGGGGATTGCCAAGGAGAACTGCACAGATGACAGCGACAGAGAAGCAGACCCAGCGCCCAGTGACTGAACTGGGTGTGGGAAGGCAAAACAGGGGGGTTTGTCAACACTCAGGACACCAGGCAAAAATTAGACTATTCCTCCCTGCTGAGACCAGGGAAGAAGGGCCAGACCTTACTAATTCAACTGCTCTATCCTATCTGCTGTCATAGGAAGCACGTTAACCACAAACTAAACTTTAGAAATGAGTACAAGAATCAATCACATTGAAGTTTGATCCTAGACAGTATATCAATATGAATATCATAACATTAATAACAACCTGTGCATTCTGCTTATAAAAAAGACAGGTCACCTAACATTAAATGCTTAAAAACACCATCCAGTTTCTTCATTTGTGTAAACAAACTGTAGTATCAATATATTGATTCATATTCATTTAGTACCATAGTATTATTAGTAAAACTACCGGTGTAGTGCTATTAAACTGACCAATAAATTGCAGATAACTGCTTCTCGGGAGTTATCCAATGTTTGTAAATACAATCACTCACAACAGGGTATGTTACTAGTGTTGCATATATTTGACATTTTCCTTTGCTTCTTCTTGTATTTTCCTGCTGCAACTGAAATTGTGATTTTGCAGTTAGCTTATTGCACAGGCATCCCAAAGAACGTGCTGTGAACTGAAAGCGAATATTACCATTAGTTGATATTTCTTGGAGCATAATGCTATTTAGGATGATAAGGAGCAGATCACGTTCATAGGGTTGGGGGTACCACCAGTGCTGTTCAGTCCTCTGTTATGTCAGGCAATGCACAGCAGATGTGTATCACAGACAGAATAGCAGGTTGTCTATGCCATGTACGTTCCACATGCCCCAGGAGGCTTCCTAGGGCAGCCTAAAGGACATATGGTCCAGTTCTTCAGTCACAAGCCAGTGCCATGAATCCAACATTTGCCCGGGCGGCTGGCCAATAGAGTACTCCTGAAGTTCAGCCCCTTCAGCCCAGAAGTCTGAACACTTACTTCTCACCCTCGTAAGTATTTGGGCACATCAGTACCATGACTACATATCAAGGAAAATTAAACAGAGCTTTGGGCACCTCCTTCACAGCATATTCAAGAATACTTGTGTTTCATGCAAGGAAGCATAAAGGATTCCCTGCTCTGACAGGGCAGAAGCACAAATGACCACACAGTAAGCTGTTTCTCGTACGAAGGTCCACATATTTCAATTTTCCTGCCCAAGTGAGACATAGTTCCTCTCTGTTTACAAGTGAATGAGATGCAGAGCTCACACCTTGCTTTAGGGGAGGTTTGCCCTTTTCCAGGGGGATGTGAGCTAACAATGCGACTGACTCCGCAGAGGAAGTAGGTTGGAAAGAACTTTAAGGTCATCGAGTCCAACCATTACCCCAGGACTGCCAAGGCCACCATTAAACCGTGCCACTGTAGTTTTTGAACACATCCAGGGATGGCAATTCGAGCACTTCCCTTGGCAGCCTGTTCTAATGCCTGAGCACCCTTTTGGTGAACAAGTTGTTCCTAAATCTAATCTAAACCTCTCCTGGTGCAGCTTGAGGCTGTTTCTTCTTGTCCTGCTGCTTGGTACTTGGGAGAAGAGACCAGCCACCTCACTATAACCTCTTCTCAGCGACCTGAAAGAGAGCAATAAGGTCTCCACTGAGCCTTCTCCAGACCCAACACCCCCAGTTCCCTCAGCTGTTCCTCATCACCCTTGTGCTCCAGATCTTCATCAGCTTTGTTGCTCTTCTCTGGACCCGCTCCAGCTCCTCAATGTCTCTCTTGTAGTGAGGGCTCAGAACTGAACGCAGGATTCCCGGCACGACCTCTCCGGCTCGGAGTCCCCAAAAGGCACCAGCGCCGCGGCGGTGCCTGGCCTTGCAGTGACACCTTTTGGCCGGACGGGACATTGCACCCCCTCCGCTCCCGGAGCAGGGCGGCCCCCGGGCTCACCGGGGGGGTTTGCCGGTATGCGTTGGGCCGCCCGGGGGGGAATGTGGGATGAGTAGGGGTTAAATATTGATATCGGTTGTGAGGATGCGGCTGCTGAGGCATCATGGATGTGAGTTCAGGCTGATCGACACAGGATGTATTGACCGTGAAATGCATCCGCAGGGCTGAGTCAGTCCTGTCATCTCTCAAGGTTATGTTGCCCCATCTGTTAACGAGTATCTTGGACAACTTCACAGGCAGTTTCGCTCTCTGTGGGGCATTGAACAGTATTTTGGGTACCCACTGTCACCCCTGCTACCTGTGGCAGACCAAAGGACAGACCCCTTACCTCCAAAAATTAGGTCACCTCCACCCACCCACTCTGGACACTTACAATGCCATCCAGCCCATGTCCGGACAGATCTCATGGTCCCCTCTGAGGACAGTGTCACACGTCAGGTGATGCATCTGTCCACACCCTGCAGCAGGGCTGGAAGCCTGCTGCCAGAGTGAGCACTTGCTCCATCACATCACTATGGGCTGTAGCACACTGCCTGGACCTCTCCAGGGCTCGGAGCTGTGTGCCAGTGGGAAAATCAAAGCTTTCACGAAGCAGTGTTCCTGCCTGAAGCAACAAAGAGGCCAAGTATCTGCAACCGTGTGAGACATGTCCCTGGCTTGATGGGTTTGACGCAGGGGCTAAGAGGGTCAGATCTTTCAGTCCCCCCACTCCCCTGCAATGCCCTAGCAGGATCCAGGATCTAGGATCCAGTGGTCCAAGGCTCATCCATGCTTCCTTCCTTGCTGGCAGGTTACTGGACAAATTTCTCTGTGCTGTGGATGTAGCTAAGTTTAGTTTTGACTAGCGATCCTACCACAGATAGTGCAACCTGGGCCACCACTGCACAAGTGGGTTTGGTGTTTGTGTGAACAAAGGAACATGGCTACATACAGAGGTGGGGACAGTGTGTGTATATATATATATGTGTGTGTGTGTGTGTGTGTGCATATACAGCCTCCCTCTCAGTGCAGGGATATTGTGGCAGCAATCTCCACCAGAACTGAAGAGTTTTGACAGTCCTTGCTCCAGCAAAGGGAAAAGACTGATCTTTTTTTCTTAAAAAATATGGATTCTTAAAACACCAGTAATAATAGCAGGCTCCGTGGGCATTACCTTCCACCATTTCTGTGCTAGGCAGGCCCAAAGAAAAGGTGAGTTCTTGTCCAAAAGTACCTGCATCTGTTTATCTCCTTCACACTCTAAACTTTGGTTTAAGTGGTGTATTTAACAGCATTTTGTATCTCGATGACTGTCACTGACTTCCTTGTGCAGGATGCAGGAGATCTATTCTTCCAGTGCCATCAGGTTTGCTGTGCAAGCATGAGCAAGGGCAATCCTGATTGTCATCATACTACACTCTAGTCAGTACAAATCGTTGCCTTCACCTGCACGAATCCAGCTCTGTGGAAACCTCACATTTAGGCCCCTACACAGTAATGGGATATCTCTCATTCCAGGACTTGGCACACCAGACCCCGTCATAGGGATGTCAGTCATGGCCAAGGATTACCTCCTCCTGATGCCACGTGCACCAGAGCAGCACACCCTGATTTCCCTCCAAGAAGACAGATTCATATCAGCACATCTAATCCAGCTTGGCTCACATTAAGAACAGCTCAAGATTGTCTTCCAGGGGTTTTCAGGTGTATTATCAGCAAGCTTAGCTCAACCTTCACACTTCTTGGCCCCTGATTTCTCCACCTCTACCACACAAAGCCTGAAAAGCAAAACCAATTTCCTCCCTAAGCACTGCTGATAGTCATGGCAGTAAGGCTGCCCTTGGGAAACATCCCTGCCAGGAGGAGACAGCGCACAGAGCTGCTCTGCCTATCCTGGGGCACACTTCCCTTTCTGGGGCAGACTGACCCTGGCAAAACAAGAGCAAGTCTTAATTCTGCATTCCATGGGTCATCTGCAGTGAAAATCAGTGTCCTTCAGGGCCTGGGGCTAGGCCCCCTGCCCATACAGTCTGTGCCTTTCCAACCTCACCTAAAATTCAATTTTTGTCTTTCCCATTCTCTCCAGTGAGTGACCAACCCATCCCATGACTACCATCCTATCAGAAGTACCCTGTTGGACAGGCTGGCCTTATGCAGGCACCTGCAGAGGTGCAGGGAGCAAGATCTATCAATAAGGATGCCATAGCAAGGGGTCAGAGACTCTCTTACCTTTGGACCTGCCCCAGATGCCCCAGGTGATATCTCAAGCATTTGATTCTTGCTTTGAAAGAGTGGGGCTCAGTGAGCAAGAAGCAGTACTAAGCATGGACAGGAGCTCTACCCCAGTGACAACAGTACTGGCAAAGCTGTCCCACAGACCTGTCCATAGCACCTCCGCAGCCCAAGGGTCTGGGACCAGTTTCTCTGTGGCAGACACATTTCAAGATGGAGCAAGGCTTTTCTGCCAAACCAAAAGTGCATTCCTTCTGTCACACCATGCTCTGAGCGACTTGCAACCAGCACTGACAGACAAGATATTGTCACCGTGGCCACTGCCTGCTGCCTGGACTCCTGGTCACATTTTGGCTGTGTGCTTTGGCTGTTGGGCCAGTCCAATTCTGACCTCTCAGACAGAAGAAAAAGGATTTTTCTTTAATTATAAGATTAAACCTTTTTAGGCAACGAAGAGACCTTTTCAGATCAGAGTCTGAATCTACATTTTCATGTGCTCTGCCCCCACCCCTAGAATAGGTCTTCTTGGGTTTCTGTGGTTTTTGCACAAAATACACAGCGTGGGGAGAAAGGATGTGTTTTTGCTGACTGTGGGAAAATGGCAAGCAACCAAATGCATCAGTCAGGAACCGTGAGTAATAGCTTTAAATGCAAACAACTGTTAGCAGCACATTTTAGTGCATTAATAATTTACACTCCATGGAAAGTTTAATTTATTCAAGTGAGAGTTCTGTGGCATAGTTACAAAAGGTACACATGATCCTGGGGATAACGGATCTATAGCAAGCCCATGAGTGCCCCCAGGGAGCCAAACCCTCACTGACAATGTTTTTGGTCTCAATACAGATTTCTCTGTACAGTTTGTACAGTGCCTTTCCCAACACAACAATAGCTGGGAAAAGGGCGCAGCGTGAGAGCATTTCCTCATCCACACAAATTAAAAAAGGTATCCTGAGGCCTAGCCATGCTAAAGGAATACCTGAAACTGCAAAGTGTGCACACCAAAATGGTCAGAAAGGTTGCCAGAAAGAGGGAAAAAATACAGCTATTTTCACAGCCTTGAAGGCTTGTTGGATAGTTACTGATACACTGTCACTTCCATTTCCAGGTTGCTGTTGCTGCACCTCAAGCTGCCTTGGATCCTGCCCTGAGAACTGCAGCAGCCAGTGTCCCCCAGGGCCCAGAGAACAGCCCACTATCCAGAAGACACATGCTGGTGGGCCAGAAGGAGCTCGCTTCTCTGCAGACAGCACACAGCATTGAAAGGCAGATTGATGAAGCTTCCAAGCAGCCCTGGAGCCTGCAGCAAAGCCCATCAAACAGAGATGGCATTACTTAGGCTTCCCCAGACCTGCTGTATGCAGCATGTTTCAGACCTCTGAGCCCACTGCCCCACTTACTCCTGCCAGCCTGGGGAGCCATGGGACCACACACCAAGGGCACCCAGAGCCCAGGAAGGTGGCTCCTTGTCTGAAGCCATAAGAAAGCAGCATACAGCTTCTTGCCATTTAATGTGGCTTTTTGTGCACGAAAGACTAACAGACTGGCAAGTCAAATGCCCTGCATATCAGAAATGCTAGGTGTTTTCCCTGTGCCTGGACAGAAGAGTACTGCCTCTTTTGACCATGCTTTTCTTAGACTCTCATCTCACTCCATGTCCAGGATGTGAAAGGAAATGAAAGGAAGCAAGGGGAGAAGGTAATAAATTCGTGCATGTGTGTGGTATTGAAATGGGTCTGGGAGTGCAAAATGGATTAAGCTTCATGGTCTTGGTAGTGTCCCAACTTCACATAATATTTCAAGACAAACACCCTGTTCTTAAAAAGACCAGTTGTACAAGTGCTCTTCATTCTGCTTTAATTTGCAGTCTTAGTAATCTTCAAGTTTTTCCCTGAAGAATATATGTACAGATAATAAACAAGATTGCTTTCAAGACATCTAATTGATCAGATGCAAAATAGCTGTCTCTACACCCTATCTGCTTCCAAGACCAGAGAGTTAAGAGATCAGTATACAGCTGTAGGGTTTTAATAATTAATTCATTAACCCTGAGTTTAGGAGACACATTAAAAACAAGGTCTGTACATGAGTGAGGGTTCAACAGCAGTCCTTTTAAATCACTTATGGAGAAATGTATGCCAGCAGTACACAGCAGCATATGTCCACATCTCCCCACACTATCGGGCCTTCCATCCTTCCTCCTGCTGGAGAAAGTGCTCCCATGAAGAGTAATTCAGATAAGCTCTCTCTTTCCATTAATTACATAGGTTTTAATCTCAGTCTCTTGTTTGAACAGTCTCCACTGAGTTGTGCAGTATACAGCTCTGCTATTTCAGCTATATGAAACATCCACACCATCCACTTCACGCATATGCAGTAGTGACATGCTTACCTAGAGGACCACGCAGTGACCCTCCTTGTATTTCACACTAGGCTAACACCACACTGCTGACAAAACAGAGCACCACATGCTTTGCAAATGTGCGTTATTGGCATCAAGATCCTCAGTTTTCTTTAATGCCTGCCACAAGCAAGCTTTTGGCTTTGTTTCTCTTTGAAAGGCTGAATGAGGGAGAAAAGCTATGATATGACCTCTGAAGCTCACAATGCACGTTTGTGCACCCACAGCATAGGATTGAGGCTTGTCTTGCATATAAATGAATGCAGTCAAAGTCCTCCTTATATTTCTTTTCTCTCATCACTTTCCCAGGCATTGGCTTGCTGTTCATTTTCCAGGGTAAATAGTCCATTGTTCCTCTGATGTATGCCTAGCATAGCAATCTCATATGAACTGCTCCCACCTGTGTTAACACCCCCACCCTGCCAGACCCTACTACAGGACATGAAACAAGGCAAGTGTGTTGACTAGTGTCAATGTTACGGAGATTTTTGAGAGCGAACAAGTATGCAATGCTCCAGGCTTGGGGAAGAGTGGCTGGAAAGTTGCTCAGTGGAAAAGTACCTGAGGGTGATGACTGATGGCTGAACATGAGCAGCTTGTGCCCATGCAGCCAAGAAGGCCAGCAGCATCCTGGTCTGTATCAGTTATAGCGTGGCCAGCAGGGTCAGAACCATGGTCATCCCCCTGTACTGACA
>JASSUY010012732.1:0-11155 GCA_032466535.1 Forpus xanthops | reverse complement strand
TGCGTGTTTACCTGGTTACCAGAATATGTACTGTATGAAGAACCTGGGGCTCCCTGCAATGAAAACACAGACTAGCTCTTTCGTTGCAAACAGGATCACGTAAATAGCAATGGACCTGACTCTCACTCCAGGCCAAGACTGTCAAGAACAAGGACCTTGTTATCACTAATTTTCTTAGCTGGATGCAAGATCATTCCGTGGAAGTTATAAAAACAATTTAATATTATCCCCTGATGGACTTCATGGTGCAAATTATAACCGATCAATTCAGTTCTTGGGGGTTACGTTTCACAACAGCCACTGTATGGGAAGTGCAGGAATGAGGATGACAGGAGCCTCCGTTACCTCTTCAGATGAGGAGGAACACTCACCTGTCCATAAGATCCACCGTGATAGAAGGAAGATCCACCCTGTAGGGAAAACATTGCAAGTTACTGGTTTGCAGTTGAAATGGTCGCTCAAGCAGCACATTCAGTCTGCTCCTGTGCAGGCACAAGTGACCACGAGGTTTACCTGGTTACCGGAGTAAGAGCTGTAGGAAGAACCTTGGCCATCCTGAAAGGAAAACACAGACAAGCTGTTTTCTTGCAGACAAGGTATTTAAATACCTGCATATCTGGTTCTCACTTGTACCTTCCTCCCGGTTTTGAGCTAACTTTGATGTACCTCAGTAAAAATCAGGTCCTACAGTGTTATAGTGGAAGAAATCTTCTGGTGGTAACTTTCTTGGCCTGCTAAATCTGAATTGTGCAAGGAACCTGCAGATCCCTTTCTGTGCTGTTCCCTGTCAAACCTCACACACTAGGTTACAGCAGGGTTAATGCAAGTTCTCTGCTCTGAGACAACTGTAAATCACAGCATCCACAATATCGGGAGTGGAGGAACCACAATGATGGGAGTGTGTGTTATCCTTGTAAGGGAGGAAGAACAGCTACCTGTCCATAGGATCCTCCAGGATACGAGGAAGGCCCTCCCTGTGCAGAAGACAGAATGGGTTAATGGTTTATATCTGCCTCCTTCTTCAGGGAAGGTTTTAGATGGAGCTTCTGAACAGGGCAGATTGTCTGCGTGTTTACCTGGTTACCAGAATATGTACTGTATGAAGAACCTGGGGCTCCCTGCAATGAAAACACAGACTAGCTGTTTTGTTGCAGACCTTTAAGTGAGTGAGTCCATTTCTGAGGTTTTGTTCTTTCAGAATACAGCTTTCAGAAGAGAACACTCGCTGTTCTTGTTAGAGATACAAAAGCCTTGATCAGGTACTTCCTCATTCAGGTTAAAAGATCTCAAAGTACTGCTTACTTTTCATTTTACCCTTTCTAATCCAGAATCCTATGTCACAGCTGGCAGATTCTGCATTGTCATAGATGATCATGACCCCGATCATGTAAATAAGCTTTAGGAGAGCAGATTTTGCAGCTCACTTATAAAGGAGAATAGCTACCAGTACATAACATCCATTATTACTGTCACATCCCCTTTATATGCAAAATAGATGAAGTATTATTCTATGGCTAGACTGCTTCTTGTAGGCTTCAAGATGAAGTATTTCAATAGAAAAAGGCTCTATTTTAAAGCACGTAGGGCATGATTGCTGCTCAGCCTCAATTAGAGGGAGAGGCTATATTTTATTACCTGACCAGAATTACTATTGCTCTATGCTAAGGTTAATGACAGTTCAGTTCAGTAGCAGTGATTTCTTTACACAATTAGTTTGTTTAAACAAAGCATGCTTTTTCAATAGAAATAATAATCCACAATGTGGTTCCTGTTGAACTTAAAAGCCACAAAACCATTACACCAATGAAATGGGTTTATGGAAATGCAGCTTTGAGAGAAGCTTTAAAAACTGTTATTAGGTAGAACGTAGGTGACTTTAAAATCCAAGTAGGGATGATAGAAGTTGGGGAAAACTAGTCTGTAATGCCCATGTGATTGCACTCCTTGGGCTTTATCCCGGTAGGAAAGCATTGCCTAGGAGAAGAGTTTATCCAGAGCCATTGCTCATGAAACTGCAGTGACTCTTCATGGGAAAAGATAGTTTAAATATTGTTTTAAGAGGTTATCTTCCAAACTATTTATCAGATCTTGGCATTTTTGTCACAATATTGTATCTGTGAGAAGGACAGGTAACCTAAGCTGGATGGGGTTAAATTCCATGGCTATGAATGAGCACGTAGCAGCCAGCTGACAGAGCATCTGGATTACCAAGCACAGTTACAAATGATGGGTCCCAACTGAAAGAGGGGAAGTTCAGGTTGGATCTAAGGCAGAAGCTGTTCCCTGTGAGGGTGCTGAGGCACAGGGTGCCCAGAGAAGCTGTGGCTGACCCGTGTTTGGCAGTGTTGAAGGCCAGGTTGGACACAACCTGCTCTAGTGTGAGTTGGGGCTGGAACTGGAGGAGCTTTAAGGTCCCTTCAACCCAAACCATTTTATGATTCGATGATTTTATGGTTTCATTGTATATAATCCTATCCATGCTAAGAAAATTACCCATAATGTTTAGCATTGCCCAATACTATTACTGGTAAGTGTGTTGTCCATACTTACTAGGCGATTAATTCACTATGTAGATGAAAGCAGAAACTCAGAAAAAGCATTACCTGTCTGCTACCACTGCTGCCATCAGGACAAACACAACCACCCTGTGTATTAAAAGAAGGAAATCATTATTGACTGTGGAAGTTTAAAGGAAATCCTCTTTCAGATGTGAAACTGTATTTGGGGGAATGAAGCCTGTCGGACTACAGAGTAACTGTGACCATTCCTACATCTAGAACAACTGAGGGGACAGCACAAGCTCTGTACCATTAACATCTGCTTCAGAAGCTAGACTGACACTACATCTCCCACTGTTATGACGCTGCTGATGCCTCATCAGGAGAGAATTACCTGGGTAGTCAAGGGTACAGAGAATCACCATTGTGTTCTCACCACTAAACCATGTGTGAAATTGAAGCAGTGTTAGTAAGTGATTTTGGAGAGCCATTTCAGATAAACCTAACCTGAACAGGGTCACTTCAGTTACAACTCAACGCATAGCATCACCAATCCCCCATGCAAAACCTGAAGGCTGACTCCTGAATTTAATTACTTCAACTACCAGGAAGCTATCTGGATAAAACTAGATAAAAACAGTGAAAATCCTGACCTGGCTTAATCCGTGGGTTGCAATAAATGATCCACCCTGTGAAGAATCCAGTTATTTTTTATAGAAGCGTTTTAGCAGAATCCAAGATATATAAAGTGATGTAGTGTGAAGAGACAAACTGTTCTACTTCCCTGAACCAACAGACAGAATCTGTTCAGAATTCTAGGGATCCTTGTGAAAACATCAATTTGGAAGAAACTTAGTGACCGGATACAATACACAGGGAATGGCTATCAGGAGCACTAATGAAGAAAACTGTTACTCCCTGGAGCTCAGAGACCTGACTGTGCTATTGAATTAGGCTTCAAAGTCTCAGAGACAGAGGGTTACAGTAGTGTTGCATCTAATGTTGGGCACAGTGGGATTCCAGATGTCTGGGGAGCTGATGGGTACCAATGCGATACAAAATAGAACCAGTTGTCACTCTGGATCATCTACATTTCACATAGCTCTGTAACACACAGGCTGCTGCAGCAGTGTGTAAGCCTACACAAGGGGACAGTTGGACCTACTTTTGTAACTGAAGGTACATCATCACTACGGTGTACCTTGTTACCAAACTCTAAATGAAACAGGAGTGTGTATGTGAGCACAACCATCACCAGAGCAGGACTGCCTCTAAAAATGAGTGTTAGAAAAGATTCTAAACCTGTTTCTTTTGTGTTTTACAAGCAAATTATGAAATCAAAACCCTTTCAGTGCTTACCTGCTCAGTGAAGGAATGAGGAGACAGTATATTCTGGCCCCATTGTAATTATTTACAACTGCAAAATCACAACATTATAGGGAAGATGCTGCCAAATCAAACTAGTACCCTTAAGCACAGAACAGGGAGTGGAATCTAATTTTCAGGAGTGAAAATTAGATTTCTCACAAAAAGTCTTTGCAATGTCATGCAATAGACATTGGTATTACCTGGGGGTTACTGTGGCTGCTATTTGAAGAAGAAGACTCATTCTGTGAGGAAACAAGAAACCACTCATTTTTAGGAAGGGTAATAAGTGAAAATACATAGTTCTACTGGGAAAAAAACTACCTAACCCTAACCGGAATACTCTGCTGTGGGAATTAGATCCCGAGTCTTCTTTTTGTAGGCAATACACCAAGGAACTGTAGCACTAGCAGAAAAAGCAACAACAAGAGTTTACCTGTGCATCATAGGCTCTTTTGCTCAAAACGTGTGATGTATCCTGTAAAACCAAAGGCATTTACTGTGAGGAGATGAAAACTCTATGAACAGTGACAGGCCCCTGGTTTGGTTTTTAACTTATTATGTGTTTCTAACAACTCCAGACCCTCTAATGCATACATTGAGTAGGAAAGCCTTATGATAAAGTTAAAGCCTATTGTTTGTCTGACTTGAAACTATACAATATCCGTATCTCCCCCACGACACGCTGAGCAGTATTAATTAGAAACATTACTCCTTCTCACTTCACAGTTCCACATTTCTTCAGCTCAAATTTTAGCTGTCCTCTGGTTTTGTGACATTTGATTTGAACTTTAGCTTGGACCAACTCTGTATGTGCTTCCTGAAGAGCGGGGATCTGAGCTGCCCTATACCTCGCAGCAGGAATTTCATGCCCTTTTATTCATATATATACTTTTTCTAACATAAATTCACCCAAACAGCAAATAGCCAAGTTCTTTGTCCTTAGAGAAAAAAGAAAAGCAAAAATGCTACTTACTCTGGCGACAAGAACTTTCTTCTTTGCACAACCAGAGCTCTGTAAAGGAGCCAGAAGCCGGTTACAGATACAGCCATCCACAGAATGCTTTCAGCAAAGATCAACTTAAACTTGTCAAGACACCATATTTCGAGGCAGGAAATGTCCAGATCTATCATTTTACTATTAGTAAGGTTCTTATAAAGCACATTCTTTGTCTGTTTTCACCTTCACACTCCTTCAGCGGAAGCCCTCCGCTCAAACACAATGGTTTAGAAGCCGTCTGTGTAATGATTTCTTGTTCTTGTTTAAATCCCCTCCCCTTTGTGAGACTGCTTAGAAGCAAACTCTTTTACAAGGAAACCCAGGCATATGCACTGGATAGGGACAACCAAGGGAACAGTAACATCTTCTGTGAGAAGGAGGAGGTGATGAGACTCAAAGAGGGTTTGATGCTGACAGATTCTTGTTTGCTGAACAAAAACCTAATGCAGAGCATTCAGGGCAAAGGAAAAGAGGTTTCCAGGAGGCCTCCTTACTTCCTATGTGCCTTTCTGCAGCAGTGCTAAAGCACCAGAGAGGAAAAGGAGGGAGAATACAGAAGCGGTAAAGTATTGGGCCGGCGGCTGAAGGTAGTGGCTGATGACTGAAGGTTGCTGCAGATGGCAGTAGAACAAAAGGAGGCTGAAACGTGGAAGAAACACCCGTTCCAATTTTCACCCATAGGACAGAATGTTCCCTTACACCCCCAGCAGATGTGTAAGTTTAAATGAGGACAAGTGCGAAAGGCTTGGGACAGCTACATGCCTCACATAGCCAGATGGTTAATGCCCAAATAACTACCCAGTCAACTGTATGCACTACAAAAACCTGTGTTTCTACTGGGGGGTTTTAAATTGCCCAGCAGCCTTGAGAAGGGCTAGAAGGCACGAGTACAGAGAACTCGAACATCAAATATCTCCTTCTTTAATTGCCTTTGTGAAGGGCACTACAAAGCAATCACGCCGTACAATCAGACGCTCACATTGCTGAAGTGCTCCTTTACTGTCATTAACCATAAGAATTTGAATACTACAGAGGAAAAAAGGACTTACCTGAACATTGGCACTGTAGGTGGTGTCACTCTGGAAAACAACACATGGTTCTCTTCTTTAAGAGTTCTTTAAGTACAATAAGCTTATAGAAAGCCCGCTCTTTAAGGAATAATACTTTTGTTCATATTGCCCACAGCCTCACTTAAATCAGTCTGAAATCCTGCTATTTCAGTCTGAAAAAGGTTTTAACAGCAACTTTGGACACTAGAAATGTACCATGATAGAACAGTGGAATATCAGCCACTCCATCTCCTTTCCTTCCCTGTCTGCAGTTACAGTTTGTCTATGGGAGTTGCTTTTCTCTTTGAACATCACTGTGAAAAGCATCCTTAGGTTTTAAGTGAAGTTTTCTGTTACTACAAAGGCACCTAAGTCTTTTAATCCACATTTCGGTTGAGCAACTTGAATGCATTTAAAGCACAAAATATATCTGTCAACACTTACATGACCCTTCTCAGTAAGAAAATATGCAGTTGCTAAAGCAGCTATTAATTAGTGTGGGCAATCAAAGGTCTTTGTGGATGTTCTGCTCACAAGGCTGCATCTAGCAGTGCAATGTTTCCCCATCTACATGACAATTACTCTATGAAAATACACTAGAGAAAGCATACTCACATCGTCACAAGCATTATCGTCTGAGAAATCTTGTGAATCCTAGAAGGACATTAAACACCAGTTATTTCCCCACAAAACCAGATGGTTTAAACTAAACTTTGGACTCTGCAAGACACAACTGAGGCTCATGCAAAGAAAAAGCTGAATTCAATTAAGTTCTTTATAAGGAAAATAAGGAGCCAAATCCAACGGTTGCTCGCAGGGAATGTTGAATTCTCCACCAAAGAAAAAACCAAAACCAATCCAAACCAAAAAGACCATAGGAACTGTTTTGTTTTAGTACACCTTTGAGAAAGACAATGCAGGGACCACAAAGATTAGCACGAAATAATACGTATCCAGAAGACAGAAAGAACTAGTTACCTGATTATCATAATAGGTGTCTGATCCACCCTTGAAAACAAACCAAGAATCAGAAGAAATTAGAATGTGGGAAGCCTGATTTTGAGCAGAGACTAAAGCTTGCATGAAGCGACGGACAAGTAGGGAAATAGAGCATTACTTACTTGGCCGCCCGAATAGCCTTGTGAGTAGGATCCACCCTGTAGCAACAAATACAAAGCCTATTTCAGAAGAAGCCATGGTTCTGTTTGGGGGCTTTAAAGCTGGAATTAGCAATTAGTTGGGATTCCTTTGAACAAATACAACTTTCTGCAGCTCTCTACAGCTTTATCAGATATGATAAAAGATCTTAACCAGGAGAAAAATCAAGGTCGACCTACCTGGTTGCCACCATAGTTTTGTGAGGATGGTGATCCACCCTGCCAACAAAACCAGACAGGATTAATATTACAATGTTGTAAATCAGATATTGATAATGCCCTGTGGAAGCTGTGGGGTAAAACCTCAGTTGGAGGAAATAACAGTACTTACTTGGCTGCCACCATAGGTTTGCAAGGAGTATGATCCACCCTGTGAAAACAAAACAGCAACAGGTTAACGCTGGAGAGCTGAACCACACCAGTAGCTGTATTAGGTTGCTGAGTTCTTTCTATGTAAGTGGAATTTCCAGGGTGAAAAGCTCTTCCTTTTAAGAGAGTGACATGCAGGTTGGAGCTGGGGAACCTCTGCAGGAGTCTCATGAGCAAAGAGACTGGCCTATGGATTAGAAAGTTTTCACCAATGGAGAATAGAGAGCTGCCTACCTGGCCACCCTGTGATCCATCCTGCAAATGAGACAAAAATAGGCATGCTTTTGACACTTGCTATTTGACTATGGCTCGTTTTTAATGAAAGCTCTGATACACTCTGAGTAAGGAGCAGAGGCAGGGATGCGATATAGATAGGATGTCTGTATACTAATGCATAGTGAGCACAGTGCAAAGGTAAATGCTACATAATACCTATGTCAAGGAACTACAGACACTTAGTGTTAAGTAATGCCTAGTACACAGATGAGTTTCATTCTGAACAACCTCCAGAGAATGCATCTTTTTTCTTCTGTAGGAAGCTGGAATGAGAAACTCCCCTGGTGGCATTATTACACAGGAAGCTGTGAGATGGGAGATACAGTGGCCTTGAGGAAAAGGTTCAAACTAAAGCACTTGGTATGTTTTATACAGGGGATGTAAATTCTCCAAGTGAAATCATGAGACATTTGTAGAAGCATTAGTGTCAACAGTGCATGAGAGCAGTGAGAGGCTGAGCTACTCAAGAGTGGGATATTGCCAGTCACTAAAATGGGGCTGAGACATCATCAAAGGGAAATGGGAAGTATTCTGTTGGTGTTCTAGCAGTTTTTAGTACAAAGTTTAAGTGTTGCCTTTAGTTTGGAAAGAAATAGCTCTTTATTGAAAAAAACAGCTATTATAAAATACTCTCTTATGTGCCTACATCATATACTATTCTTTCAAGTTATGGACAGTGTATTGTGTATACTCTATATTCTATACCACAAAATATAGTATCATCCATGTTGTTTGTATATTTATCAATATATTTAGATCGCTTACACGATGAATCTGATTTTTCTATTCTTGTGAAAAATCAGTGAATTAAGAAAAGTGTGAGTAACAAAGAGAAAGGGCTCATCTATTGCCATTCTCTTCATAAATTCTAACATTTACAGAGATTGTTTCTTTAAACATAGTAGATGTCTTTTAGGATAGTGGGTTTTAGAGTTCCAGCACCAAAAGTTCCAGCTTTCCAGAATCTGGCCTTAGTATCCTTTAGAGCTAGGCATTTTACAGATGTAATGCTAGGAAAAAAGGGAGAAAACCCCCAGGCCCCTGTGGTATCCCTGTGTACGGGAAGAGTAAGTTCTAAACTCACAATTGGTAAGATTACATGGATTTACAGCCTATGAATCAGAAATTGGTTCTAATTGAGTTAGTGGAGAAACTCATTTTGAACGTGGTTTCCAAATCAGAGAAGGAAAAGCATTTACCTGGTGGCAGGGATTGCCGTCATAGGAGACACCCTGTTAAAGAATAAAGCAAAAGGTAAAGGTCCCAATTGTCATTGAACAGCAGTCAGCTTCCTTCAGACTTCTATGTGAGAAGTAATGGAATGAAACTCAACAGAAAACTCTACAGAGGGTGAGTTTAATTGCATTTAATCCTTTAAGTCTGCAGCTTTACCCCCTGTCACTCCCATACCCACATGGTCACGAGTACCAAGACACGTGCACACAGATGATCAAAGGAGGACTACTGTGTGCCGTATGGAAGGTGAGGAAGGCTGGTAGCTGAATGATACACACTCCATGTATCACCGTAGTTCCTCTAGACTGCTAAAGGTAAACTGTTTTGTTGGGTTGGTTTGGACAGTCCGTTTAGGAATCAACAGTTGCAGCTGTGTGACCATCTACCTCAGAGTCATACTAGATTCACCCATCACAGATCTAGGCAAGGCTACTGCCCAATAATCAGAGAAGCAGCTGGGTTGGAAAAGAACTTTGAAATCAAATCCAACCATTCCCCCACCACTGAAGACACTGTCTTTACACTGTTGTAGGCATATAGATGTTGCAATGGAACCAGGATGAAAACTACTGATCCAATTCTTAATCCATAGGAGTCACTCTCTAATCCTATCTCTTTCTGTAGGAACTAAATGGGCCAACATCCAAAAACCATCCCCAAGCAAAGTTTTTGCCTGTTTACAGAGAAGATATATGAAGCATTACTTGGCCATATTTTGTGTGTGACAGACCATGGTGAGAAGCCTCTTTTGGCTAAAATGACCAACAATAGCAGTGCTTCTTGATCTCTGTGCTAAAGATCCCATGCAAGAATGAAACCAAAAGATTTCAACTAATAAAGTTAGGTAACTTGTTGGACAATACGTTACTACTACAAAGAAAGCTGGGTCTGGTTTCCAGATAGTGTGGAGAAAGAGGACTTACTTGTCCACAACCATTGCTGCCACCTGCATAACCAGATCCACCCTGTTGGAGAAAAGAAACACAAAATAAGAGGGGAAAAAGAGCAGCTCAGTAATCCAAATATTCCTTTTCGTTGTTTCAAAACCAAGAGGATATTGTAAAGGGCTTTAGCTGCCTGACCACTTAAAAGGCAGAAAACCAGGGACATCCTAGTGAGTTACCAGACCCATATGAATAAAGTTCACAACTTCAAATGAGACCTTACTCTGTTGTTTCAAGAAAAAGCCCATAAAATTCCCAATACATATACAGGAACATCCGGTGCGTTGTGTGCTGGCTGGTGCGTTCACCAGGCCATAGGAAATGCTACCTTGACACTGATGGTCCCGTAAGAAAGGCAAGAACTCGTTTGCAAACAAGGCAATCTTCTAGAACAGAATTTTAGGAGTTTTCAAGAAGAGAAAATGTTCTCTCAAATTTAGAACTGTGAGAGCTCTGCTGAGTGCATCTGCAGGGCCATGGCACTCCCCTCGCTACAGTGCGGGGTGATGACTGGTGACAGGCAGGTACATACAAGGATGTAAGGAGCACTTTGAGGCCGGGAGGCCAGTAAGAAAGACAAGAACTCAGCAGTAACCAAAGATTCTCTGCATATAACGTATATATTTCAGTATGTACAGTGTGCGGGGTTCTTGTTCCTTCACATTAACTCAGTGGCACAAACCAAAACCAAGGACCACTCAGCACTACCAAGAGGGAAAATGCCCCTCCAAACCCCAAAGCCCATTTACAAGACAGGACCCCAGATAAAAGCTCAGTGCATTGCAGAAAGGAATCTCACCTGGCCAGAGTATTGGCTGCTCTGAGGAGTCTGTAAAACAGAGAAGGACATTAACACCTTACAAGAGGCTTCCATAGAGAGCATAATGTTTAGGACTGTAGAGCTGCACAGGGGCTTCCAGAATGGCTCCTCCTGAGCCAAAGCAGACAGAGCAGGCTGATGGCATCTGTGCAGCAAATGGGTTGCCCTATTCTCAATGGAAGCCTTGAATCAAACTGAGATGCAACTGCCAAAGGGAAACATGACAAACCTGCCAGTGGGGCTGGACACAGAGAGGGCAGTGAAGAACTTCCTACAGAGCAGGTGGTTTGCTTCCCTGGCCATAGGAACTGCTACTGCCCAAGGAGCTTGGCCCACACTAGGACAAGGACATGTCCTTACTCCTCTATGGAAGGACCCAGCCTGCACTGGGAAGAGCAACAACTCCATCCTCAAGCTGTGCAGGGCAGCATGAAGAGCCCA
>JASSUY010012729.1:0-37517 GCA_032466535.1 Forpus xanthops | reverse complement strand
GCCGAAAATCCAAAACACAGTGCTACACCAGCTACTACTTAAAGAAAAATGACTGCTGCTGCTGAACCCATGACATATACTTGCTTAAAATTCAGTCAAATACAACAGCACTCTGAAGAAAACTGATTGACCTGACATAAAATTTTCAATTGCAAAAATTTGTGGGCATCTATTACGTATGTTTTTCCTATCACAAAGAAATGCATACATTACAGTTTCTCACAAAAAAGATCATGAGCTTCTGATGTTGTTTGACCTCGTGGGAAAGAAAACAGACCATAATATTAAGTGTTGCATAAGCTATGTCAGCATAAGGAGCAATACACCAGTGAGAAAGCTGCCCTCCGTAACTACACTTGTTGCATTTGTTACCTATTTGTCATTGATCTGCTTCAGTTAGTATATTGAAGTGTCGGTTTTAAGACTCTGGCAACCCTTTTTCTACCATTTTTTGTGGGCTGAGCACATGATGTGGACCCATGCTTAATTCTTATTTATGTGAATATGAAGTGTAATACCATTGAGGTCTTTGGAGGTGAGGATTTTGCAGAAAAGTGCTGGCTGAGCAGTCTGTGCTTGTATAAATAATTCTGTTTGCACTTTAATTTATCACTTTACATTAAAATGCATTGTACTTTTTGGGAATGGTGGCGAAGGTTGATGTACTGATTGATCTTTATTTCCATGCTTTTAGGTTCAAGTATATATCCCGTTCTTCCAGTAACTTACTACTTCTACAAGTTTTTAGGGTTGAGATTATATTTCTAGTATAGCAGTAATTTCTTTTTAATTATAAAACCCCAGCATGTGTTCAGTATTTAAAATGTTTACATCAACAATGAACTTCATTGTTGAACTAAAGATTTAACATTCAAGTAGGCATTTTCCAGCACAAAGAACTCCGGAAGACACCTATGTTTAGTACATTCTTAACAGAGGGGAAAATAGTAGATAAATGACTTGCAAATTCTTCTTGTCCCACTTTTTCTTTTCTTTTTCCTTCTTTCCACTTCATTTAAAAAGCATATGAAAAAAAAATATTATGTCACTGTATATGCTTGGGCTTTAATTGTAATTTACTTTTGACTATTGCAGTTGCTATTAGGAATAAAAAAGAATATATAAATAGATTTCATTCAAGTTGCAAGAAGATGTAGGGTTGGTAATACTGAGTTTAAGATCAGAGGAAAAACTGGTCTATATTTCCATTAAAGTAAAAGGAACTACATTGACGCTATTGAAAACAGAGAGAGACATAGTTCTCAAAGGCTCTTAAATTTCCATATTAACTGTACTACTTTGTCAGTGGATAACATCTCTCATAAATGTGAATTCATCCACAGTGTTCTTGGAAAAACTGTACCAGGTTTGATTCATTCATTACAGGTGAACATTCTTAGGGTGCAGTAGCTGTGATTTTTCAGTTCTCAGAAGGAATAAAAACGTGTCTTACTCCCCTTCACCTCTATCTTCCCAAGGGAGTACAGTTGCATTAAGAGATTTTTCTAATTCAGTGCAGCATGCCTCCAATTGTTTGTTTTTTTTTGTGGGCATTTTTTGTGGGGAGATTGGCAGGGTTGGTTGGTTTGGGTTTTTTGTTTTTTTTTTTTTTTTTGTTGGTTGCTTTGTTTTAGGGTTTCTGAGTTTTTTGGTTGCTGCTGTTTTTTCTTTCCTCAGCAGAAACCAGACTATCCAAAGCCTGCACCAAGCCTGAAATCTGACTGTGCGCATGATTTGTATTATGCCAGTGCTTTTTCTCTTTGTATGATGCTAACCTATTTAGATTTGGCTTGCAGTAGGATGTCTGTATAAGTCTGTGGCAGACAGTGGTTTTCAGACAGGTTATGTTTTTTTTTGTATATTCAGGAAAAGAATATTCTGCTGGAAACAATAGAAGAGGGCATTCATGCGCAAGAGAAGTA
The DNA here is from genome assembly GCA_032466535.1 of Forpus xanthops. Lineage (NCBI taxonomy): Eukaryota > Metazoa > Chordata > Aves > Psittaciformes > Psittacidae > Forpus > Forpus xanthops. Next base: position 35,595 of record JASSUY010012729.1, on the reverse strand, counting down.
TACCAACTTACATAGAGATTGAAAACTCAACTTTTTCTGTAGGTTGTCATGAAACAATATTGGGGCTGACACAAATATTTCATGTTCTCACTTTTTTAGTTAGAACAGTTCCTCTGTGTGGTGCTGTTTTGAAAATGTTTTTGTTTTTGTTTTTTTTCCCTCTTTCATCATATTAAATAATAATGATGGTGCCCTACATCTTATTTACTGAAAGTTGCGTTTACATAATGTTCCTAGAAAAATGGAAAAGGTGAAATGAATTTGCAATTTAAACTGCACTGTTATCCATCCCAGCCCAAGCACAACTGTATTATAATTAAATAATCTTTGCTGACTCTTAGTCACAAACTGTTGCTCTACCCTGTGCTGCAAACTTTTATTGGAAACATAAGGAGAAAAGACTTAATAAGGTTGCTGGTGCCCCTAGAAACTTGGTCACACACAGTCCAACCACTTAATTGCATGCTGCAATCGAACACTTCTGCACTCATCTGCAGATGTCAATGCAGATGTTCAGAATTACTACAGTGGATCTTCAGCTCAGGATGTTTGTAGTGATGATTTATGTGATCAGTCAAGGAGACATAAATATTGATTGTTAAAGTGGGGAAAAAATCTCAGCCCTTCACTGTAAAGCTTATTATAAAGAGGTCATTGGTCTCTAAATGATGCTGTGTACCTAATACTGTACTCAGTCTTTAAGGCAGAAATTCCTGTCCATCTCCCCCTTCTTATTGTAATTAAGCACAGTTGCAGTCTTTTTTGAATATACATGCACAACTCTGAAAGAAGTAAATGGAACACTGTTGTTATTCAAAACAATTAAAATAATACAAAAGGGTAAGACTGAAAGGTAAGAGCCAGGAGTGTTATGATCATAGAATGTGAATTCTTATTTCCAACTTTACATCAAATTTGGGATTTCAGTAATTCAGTTTCACTTAACACTTGCTTACAATGTCTGGGATGATGTGAGGCTGGAGAGAAGGTTCTCCAGCATTTCTCTGCTTGCATGTACTTTCACAGTCTGTCTTTAAAAAAAAATCACTTTGAGCCTAATGCTGGCATTCAGGAGTAAAGTGCATGTGTAAATATTCAAAGTGCATATTGGAAACAGATGAGTTTGGTGGGATTTTGCATTTGGGTAACTTCATTTGTATCCTCTAAGCTACTGGTTGAGAGAAAAAAAATAAAAATATCCAAACCAAAAATCTCAAAAATTTTTGTGGAATTGGCATACCTAGTTCACAGTAATTACTATATTCCTCCAGCAAATTAGAGGCAGTCCCGTGCAGTAGTAGGAATGCTGTTTAGTACTTAACTGACAGAGATAGATTGCAGAAGGCAGCGTTTAGAACTGTCATTAAAGTGTGATGTAAATGGGGTAAATCCTTACTTCAGCACATTTTAGTGATATCACAAGTAGAGATGCAAGTGGTAATCATCACTGCCACCTTCTGTGAAGAATGAACCAACAGTAAAAGAGTGTTAACTCCAAACCTTGTCATAGGGGGAGACAGAAACAAAGTGGGTGGGAATGAAGCAAAATAAAAAACAACCAAACAACAATAAAGAAACCCCAACCAATAAGTGGACTAGAGTGCAATACATATTTGACTCATGTAAAATGAAGTTACAGCATCATATTTTGGAATAGTGACTGCAAGTTTTCTAAGAAAATCAAAACTTAAGTACTTGTTTATTCTAAGTTATACCTCTCACTCTCTTTAAAACCAACTGGCATAGTAGACATGGTCCTAGATATATGTTACTGAAAAAATCATGCAGTTGCACAGATTCTGAAGTTGTGTTATAACAAGCTTCATAGCTGACTTCAGTTTCTATGTGTATGAAAATGCACTCTGTCAGTGAGTTCTGCTACTAGTTTGTGGGTGCTGAGAAATGTGTAGCTAAGCACCTTTCTACAGCCCTTTTGGGCTTCTGCAGGTTGGCATGGGTAGGGCTTCATAGTAGCTGGCTTGGATCTAGGACCAAATGTAGTATCTAGCATTTTTGCTGTAGTGGAAAGTAACAGTTTCTCCCCGAGTGAGAGAAGATAAGGGAAGAGTTGAGCTTTTATTCTATACTAATGACCATAGTATGTATATTAGTAACTGTGAGATATGATTTCTATTTTTTTGTATTAATGTATTAAATCCCTCCTAATTTGTCTCATGGTGAGCAAAAAAGATAGCTTAATATTTCAAGATAAATAAATGAAAATACAAGACTTGAAGGTGGATTACATATATTGTCTGTTACGACATGAAAAATACAAATCAGATAAGACCACCTCCATTTTCATAATGGGCACTGATTCAGAAATGATTTGGAGACAGTCAGTATTTCTAAACCTAAAATGAATCAAACCCTTATTTTTTTTTAATTTTTTTTTTTTTTAATTCATCTTTACTGTTGACAAAGGGGAATGAATCAAAAGGTTTTTTTAGACAGCTTGGTTGAAATATGAAAGCCTATTACAAAATACTGGTTATATACAGATAAGAAAAGACCTAAAGATACTGAAAAACTGGACATATTCATATCAGCTGACGTGGATGACGTCATTTTTTTGATACTGAGGCAATCAGATAATGAATGTATTGCATTAATGAAACATACTCAACAAGTAACAGAGAATCAGAATGCTCAGGTAGAATTTAAAAGGTGAAATAGAAATTAAAAAATGCAAACTCTAGGATATTCAAATTTAAAAAGGTACTGAAGTATATTGTTACTCTTTTTGTTTCCTTCATTAATTATTTAATGGAACAAATATGAAAGCAAAAATAGGTAGCCATTTCTGGGGTAAAAAGGCCCTAAAGCAAAAGGTCAATATAAAGTCGTAGAACATAAACTTTCCTTAATAAAATTATGGTACATATTTGCTGTTTTGTTTTTTTTTTTACAAAAAATTTTCTTTTCCCTTCTCCCCCTTCCCCTGACATTACAATTTATATGGTATTTCTGTTTCAAATAACCTTGGCATAATTTTAAAAAATGTTCTCATATTTGCATACTGTAAACAAAAGGCAGAGGCAACAGGAAGGCTGTTGGAAAGGATGTCTAGCGTCTACTAAATCTCATATTAATATAAGTCTTATTTAATATCTTCTTGAACAATTGAGAAAAGACAGCAGGTCTTAAATGGGATGCCTGCATGGCACTAAATCAAGAGTCATTGAAAATATCACTGAGGTGGACTAAATACAATAAAAGGTATTGAGAGAGTTTAGAAAGATGAGCAGGAAAACAACAAAATGAGATTCATCTCTTGAAAATGCAGACTGTGGGAAAGTGGTGCAATCTCTGTGGAAGGCAAGAACCTCAGGAACTATGGTGACAAATGAGATTTGTGGCTGATAGGGGGCAGTAAATTAAATAAAACTTAACAATGATATAGGCAGGCCTGCCCTAGGAGGTGCTGGCATATTTTGCAATGTCATGGTGTAGGATAGTAATAACTCTATAGATCTTTGGCGCATTTCAATTGAGGCTGGTAGTTTGAATGCATTTAAATTGAGCCCCGAATAAGAAGGGGCACAACACTACCAGTTTTTCTTACAGCAGTTGATTTATACTTGTAAAAGTATCTTATAGCTCTTATGAAGTGCTATATTTTCCTCCTCCCTTCTTGATCTTTTTGAGTGATGAAAGTGGGTAGAGAGCAACCTCATCGCATATCATCATTTTCCCTTCTCATGTCATCTTAAATTTGTCACTCTTCCTTCAGTTATATTTTTAGCTTTACTACAAAATCACTGACTATCAACACTTCTAGTGCTAGCCCTGTCAAACCTGTATAGTTCATATTTATGGCTCCTTCTTAGGACATAATGTTTTTCCTTACTGCACTGGTGGTATTCCTTGTGGCTTTGCAGCACTGGTGACCTCTAAAGATTGCACAGAGAAAGACCTGGAGATCCCAAAAGACAGCCTCAGCATGTCCACTGCTATGTTGCTGCACAGGATGGAGAGATTGCAACTCTCTGAAAATGGGTTAGTATAAGAACACCTGATGAAGTTCTGATGGATGTAGGAAAGAGTCCTGGCTGTTCCTTTCAGGAGAAAGATAATGTGTTTTAGAAGATATTTATATTTCCTGTTGTCTTTTTTGTTGTTGTTTTTACAGCTTACTACTTTGTCAGGATTAGTGGCAAGTTTATATAAGGCTGTAATTTTATGTTGAGCTTTCCCAACTTCTCTTGTTGTTAACTGTAAAACCTTACAATTATGAGGAAAATCTGTTGCCTTTTCAACTTCCTATTCTCGCAAATTGAAAGTTGTGTTGTACATAAAGTCATATAGAAACAGTATGTGTCATTTTATAGAGGGATAAAAGGAAATTGATAGGTTTTCGCTTATACTGCAAAATGTGAAGCCAAATGTGTCTTAAAACTGTCCAGCTATTAAAAATTGGATAATGCTTAGAGTGTGTTTAAGTTTTAAAGTTGCATACCCTATTTCATAATCCTTCTATTAAACGAAAGCTGTGATACAGCTTGTCATAGAAACCTCATGGCCTCTTTTGGTGGTTTGACCCTGACTGGACTCCATTTGCCCACTGAAGCTGCTTTATAATTCCCCTGCTGCAAAACAACAGAAAGAAAATATAATGGAAAGCTTGTGGGTTGAAATAAATACAGGGAGAGATCACTCAGCAATTATAGTCACAGGCAGTATAACTTGGGGAAATTAGTTTATTATCAATCAGAATAAGGTAATGAGAAAGTCAAATCTTAAAAACACCTTTCACCCATCCCTCACTTCTTCCCAGGCTTAAGTTTAATTTCAAATTCTCTACCTCCTCCCCACCAGTGGCACAGGAGTACAGGGAATGGTAGTTTTGGTCATTTGTCGCTGTCACTTCTTCCTTCTCTGAGGATGCCTCACACTCTTCCCCTGCTTCAGTGTGGGGTCCCTCCACATATTGTCACTCTGGCTGCAATTGCTCCTATGCAGTAACTTTTACCACATCTTAACTATGGCACTACCACCATCACCAATGGGCTTGGCCATTAGGGTCAGCTAGCATTGGCTGTATCGAACACATGGGAAGCTTCTGGCAGCTTCTCACAGAAGCTACCCTTATAGACCCTCAATACCAAAACCTTGCCGCACAGACCCAGTAAATGTCTTCTGACATTTCTGGTGTTTTGGAGAGGATTTTAGTAGGCGGACTTGCTCTACGTTTTGTGAATAAGCGCTGACACTTTCTTACCAAATGTTAGATTAATATTTTAATTTTTTTTAAGAGAAATAAACTTTAACAAATATAAAATCTGCAGCTTTTTTAAAAAAGTGTTATTTTTAACGAATATATGTATTTAAGCAAATAAGTTTTATCGCAAGTGCTTGGCACAAAATTTCTGGCTCAGGTAAGACCTCCAAATAGTCTTGTAATTAAAATCTAAATAATTTATCCAAACTGTTTCGAAGCTGCATACATTATCAATATACCATGTGTGTCACAGTTATTACTGGTTTAAATTCTGATTTTAAGCTTCATTTTAATTAACTTGGAGATTTTATCAGTAACCACAGATCTGAACTTAATTTAAAACTGCATTGTTTCATGAGGACTATCCTTACAGACCATAATTCTTTCTTTCACTTTGTTTTGCTGATTCCAAACAGGAAAAATACAAATATTTTATGATAATGCTTTCCTGATGAAGTACTGAATTTGTATTTTCCTCTAAAAAAGAGATTTGCCATTGAAGAAAATTGTGTCATATGACTATACTGTCTTACCCATTTATATTTTTCAAACTGTATTTTCACACACACTGAATTCATTAACATGTTTGTCTCTTTATGAACAAACTTGTAAAATTTTAAGGAACCAGAGCTAATACTATACATAGGCCATATTTTGTCTGTACTTCCCTTCCTTTTCTGGATACTTGATTAGGCACGGTAGTATATCTTTTAGTGTATTATTTTAAATCTATCTTGTTCTTTAATTTCCAGTGTGTTCAAGGAAAACTAACACAACAGTTGAAATATTATTTTCAAACAACTGATATTCTACAGATGATCCACATTATACCCAATGTCAGTCTCTGAATGCATTGCACATTTTAATATCTGTCACTCCACTGCTAATGGAATAAATGTAGCAAATAGCTGTAATACTAAGTTGTTACTCTCAGTAAAGGTGAGCTATTCATCTAGACAGATGAAGCATGTGCGTTGCAAGGTAATTTGAAGTAGGAATATTGTGAATTGAGAGTCTTAGGTTGTGCTATTTGCTCTTTGGGAAATATTTTTCGACAACAAAATAATTTTTATATCCCCACCTATTATTTGTTGCTAACTGGTGAGATCAGTGTCCCCAGTTCCCACACCAAATACCTATCTACACCACATATAGCTTCCTTGTGTAGTATTTCTAGTCTACTATGATAATCTTAATACTTTTCCAGTCTGTCTGGAAATCCAGAAAAAGCTGGATTTTTTTGTTATCTGGAAGAATATAGCTATAAAGATGTAGATAGGCTTTACAGCTCTGACTGAGTTAGTTTCCCATTTCAGAGTTAAAATATTGCACTGTTCATGTGGAAATAAAAAGTTTCAGTGATCAGTAACTAAGACACACTTGTAGGATCAAGTGCTGTTTTGAGGGGAGGATGAATGCTCATGCTAAAACTAAATCTCTCTTGCGTGAAGTGTTTACATGAAAAAAACTAAGTCATTCCAAGAGCTGGACAGAATAAAGATAAATGTGTTTTCATCTGGACCATCTTCTGCAGTATGCCATGATGTGCCCCAGGGAAACTGGAGTCTGAGTGACTCTTTGAAAGCAATGTATCTTCCGTTTTTGTCCCTTTTGTATGTCTGTTTTCCTTTGCATGGAAATTGAGGCATTGATATATGGGAAGAAAACAGCATTTTCCTGGGTTTCATCTTGAGTGATAGGAGAGGGAATTGAGGCAGATGTATAAGCATGGAAAATTTTGTTTCAAAACCCTTGTCTCAGATACCAAGGTTTTATATGTGTCTAAGAGTAGGATCTTATCAAGGAGAGAGCAAAAGAACTCTAACTAACCGTTGACATTTTTACCTGCCCCCTTGATACCTATTTACAAACCTTAGGTAGGCATAAACTATGTAGTTGATGCAGGCAGAAGTTTAAATGCATGCTTTTAAAGTGTGTGAGCAATCCACCATTATTTTGACTCAAAACACTTGAATGCTTTTCTGGACTGGAGGCTGAGGTTAAAGTCACAGTCTCACTGAAGTGACTGTGAGTGCATGAACAGTTATTTATCCATATTAAATGAAAATATAAAAGAACATAAAAAGACACTTGAAGAATAGAGATGAAGGTTTGATTTTTATTTTTTCAGATGCTTTCAACTGCTTTCTTACTCTTTCTTTGGTATTACTGTCTAGATGCTCTTTCCATATCTATCAAATCATATTCTAAATAATACTTAACATTTGAATTAGAAGACTGGAAATGAATAGGTCAAGAACTTTCACCTTATCTTCAAATCAAGGTGATTCTTAGAGCCTGAAAAACGGATTAAGAAAATTGTACTTTTTGTGGTGAAATAATGTATCCTTATTTCTGTGTTAATCATCCAATTTACTAGTATGCTTCTGCTCCATTGACTGCAAGCTGAAGGAAAAAAAGTCGGTTTTCGGGAGGGGAAAAAATGACCCAATAAAATAAACACCCCTAAAAAAACCCAAACCAGCAAAAGAAAATGCCAGTAAACTCCCCAGCCAACCAACAACAAAAAAAACCCACTCACTCTTAAGTAACAAAAGAAGATTCCAAAGGCAATTAGGACTTCACTGGCAGAACAAACTTGCAAAATAGGGTTAGCATCACCTAACTATGAGTACACACCGGAAGGTAAAAAAAATCTCTTTTAAAAGATCCTTCATAAGTTAATAAGATGCAGTATAAATTCTAATCACGCATCTTGCCAATAATAAAATAATTAGGACTCATTGGTTTGGTCTCAAGCAGCATTTTTCTGTCCTAGTTTTCCATCATGAAGATGAGTAAAAGACAGAATCATAGAATCATAGAAGAGTTAGGGTTGGAAAGGACCTTAAGGTCATCTAGTTCCAACCCCCCTGCCATGGGCAGAGACGCCTCCCACTAAACCATGCCACCCAAGGTTACATCCAACCCAGCTTTGAACACGACCAGTGATGAAGCATTCACAATTTCCCTGGGCAACCCATTCCAGTGCCTCACCACCCTAACGGTAAAGAATTTCTTCCTCATATCCAATCTAAAATTCCCCTGTTTAAGTTTGACACCGCTACCACTTGTCCTCTCACTACAGTCTCTAATGTAGAGTCCCTCCCCAGAATCCCTATAACCCCCCTTCAGATACTGGACGGCTGCTATGAGGTCTTCATGCAGCCTTCTCTTCTCCAGGCTGAACAGCCTCAACTTTCTCATCCTATCTTCGTACAGAGGTGCTCCAGGCCCCTTATCAGCCTCGTCAATAACTTCAAAACACATAGACAACCATACAACATTCTAGTACAGGTTAATACCTCTAAGACTAATTAGTTTTCTTCAAAGGATAGTAAATGTTGTTGATCAGTTATCATTTAACTCTTAACATAATATATACATACAAATTTATTTTTTTTTTTTATTATAGAACAAAATCCATGTATTATAAATTGGCTCAATTTACATTAGGTGATCTACCTATAGAGATGTATCTGTTTATGTTAACTGTGGTTCTAAGATAGGTTCATTTTCTCTCTTCATCCACACAGTTGTAATAGAAAATCTTTATAGAAATAAAAATTCTGAATCTTTGCTACATTGTATCATATAAGTAGTGGAGTAAACAAATGTATAAACTCAGTGACAAAACAAACAGAAAAAGCAAACCCGTCTTTTCATATGTGATTTGTCTAATAAAAGAGAAACAAAAACTGTGATCTGTGATTTCCAGTACAGTCTACAATATATGGTTGTGTTATTTTTATTACCTTTTTCTAATCTGCACTTCAGTTAATAAAGTTGGAAAAACTTCAATTGGAAATGCCTCTAAAATAGTTGCATAGCTGTAGTATATGGATTAATTGTGCTAGCTTTGCATATCTTGACATGTACTTACAGAATGAAAGGAAAAGAACTTATTGTGATATGATTGTTATTGATATCCTCTTCTGGGGGTTCTGGTGACTTAGAGTTGTCAAAAATACTTCTTGATAAGGTGCATGCAGCAATCAGCAACTAAGCTGATTAGACTTCATCTAACCATACTGAAAGGAGGAAAGTAAAGGAGTCTCCTGCTCTCTATGCTCCTCTGGACTGAGTCTAGGGATCTGAGCACTATTCTTACGCAAATGTCTAGCGTAGTGCCTTTGTGAAAGATGCATCTCAGTATCTCCTGCAGATGTGTGGGTTGATTTTGATTATTTGTTTGTTTTTTTTTTATGTGGTCTCATTGAGGAAATGGAAACCTCCGTAGGGCAAGAAATATAATTCTGTATGTATTTGTCATGGTTTGAGGCCCTCAAACAGTTCTGCTCACTCACTCCCCCCCTCTTTCTTTCCCAGTCCTGGGGAGATGGGAAGGAGAATCAAAAGAATGCAACACCGACAGGTTGAGATAAGAACAATTTAGTAACTAAGGTATAACACAAATCATTGCTGCTTCCACCAGTAGTAATACAAGAGAAAATACAAGGAAAGAGAATATAACAGATCTTCACCTGATACCTAGCCACACCACACAGTGCCCCCCCCCATCACCTGATACCAAGCTCAACTACGCAGTGCACGCCATCACCTCATGCCAAATCCTGACCATGCTGTGCACCCCCCCTGCGCCACCATCACCATCTTTTTTGGGTCTTTCCCCTCCGTTGCTACCTCCTGGACATGATGTGCTGTGGTATGGAATACCTCTTTGGTCGGCCAGGTGCCCTGTCTCTGCTTCCGCCTGGCTTCTTCCCTGCTCCCCTCCTCCCTGGCAGAGTATGAAACTCAGAAAGTCCTTGGCCAGCCTGAACATTCTAAGCCACAACTATAAACACTGGTGCTATCAGCACTGTTCCCGAGCCGAAAATCCAAAACACAGCGCTGCACAAGCTACCACTTAAAGGAGAAAAATGACTGCTGCTGCTAAACCCATGACAGTATTTGTGTAGCCCTTAGTACATAGACTGCCTATACTCCAGTCATATTTATAAACATAGAATCATAGAATATTTAGGGTTGGAAAGGACCTTAAGATCATCTAGTTCCAACCCCCCGCCGTGGGCAGGGACCCCACTGAGTCATGCCACCCAAGGCTCAGTCCAACTTACTGCAGGCTCTTAAAATTAAGGTTGTTAACAGTGTGTAAGAAATTTAATATTTTCTATACTTTGTGTCATTAAATGCAATTAAGAAATTAACAGGAAAGCAGGTACTCTAATTTCTGGGAGTTTGTTTTGTTTAGAATGGAGAACTTAAGCCATACAGTTTCTTTTTCCATGGAAAAATGTTGCAGACTGAGGTTTACTTGTATGCTGCTTTTGAGAATGAAATTTTGTTTAAGAATCATATTGGTCCCATCTTAGCATAATGTAAGTAGCAGAGCATCTTGGGTTTGTCATCTGCTTGTCAGGAGTCTATTTTATCTTCCTACTCCTTATGAAACCCATTAAGCTCTCTTCTCTTCCCTAGAAGATATCCATCCTCTGAGAAGAAGGAGGAGTCATAATTATGGTGACAGTTTCTCCATTCCCTCCTAGATCCTGTTCCTCACACATTTTCTTCCTCTTCAGAAGTCCTATGGCCTCTTTATCACAGTCCTGTATTTAGAATGGAAGAAAGGAAATATGTGAATACCCTCTGTTTTGTGCCACTTCTCGTATCACTGTGGCAGAGACTTAGTTCTTGATTTGGTTCACTTATCTCTTGGTTCTCCTATCATAAAATTTATTGAATAATAGAATAGTTAGGATTGGAAATGACCTTAAGATCACCTAGTTCCAACCCCCCTTCCTGTTACTACAAAAAGGAAGTAGTATGAATACCAAAACTAATGAAGCCTGGTTACTACTTATCTCTGAGCCTTGTATGGCTGTTTTTTCTGATATCCCTTAAGGGGCAAGCACTGAGAGATGTTACTGCTCTTGAGACATTCATTTAACATCTTTCCATGGTGTCCCAGAAGAATGGCTTTCAGCTTTTCCTTCAGTGGTGGAAATGTTAGGGATTTTCATGCCTTCTTTTGTTAAAGTTGAGGGACCTCAATCTTTGGGACTTCATCTGCTTTTCTGATTTGACTGAAATTTGCTAACAGGCTCCAAAGGGATAAGAAGGATAGCAGCATGCAAGTGTGTGCAGGCATGCATGTGTGCTAAGAGAGTTGGAGGATGCATGATCTCCACAGCTTATGCAGCAAACAGGTTTGTAAATAAGCTTACATCACTGTACACCATGTACCTGAGATAGCATCATTTTTAATTTGTAGCTCAGAGGTTTATTTCACATTCATGGGCACGTTTGTAAATGCCTGCCAGAGACTTCTGGTTAAAATACCTCTTTTAACTCAGAATTATGGTGTTTGATGGTTTCTATGCACTCTGAAAGTATATTCTCTCCTACCATATCTGCAACGTTTTTTTTGGTTTTGTCAAAAACTCTAACAAATCAAAGTTTAGTATATCGACTCAGCTGTTCCTTATTTTCTTTTAAGAGAGAAACTGCCACTTTGAAGTGTTATGAGTTTTCCAGACTGAAAAGGCTTCAAAGCAAAATGTTTAGATGGTTCATGATTGCTGTATTACAGCCTTTGTTAGATGTTAAAGCAGAACATGGACTTCCTTACTAGCCAACCACTTTACCTCATGGGGCATGGAGAAAACTACTGTTCATCTGACCAGTTTGAGGCTGCATATAAAATACTAGTTCTTAACGCTTAAAAAAGCTTTTCTGATTGTTTGCATTTTCCCAGGTTGATACTGTAATTGAAGACTCACAGTATGGACAAGTAGAGAAAAAGAGGAGGAAAGAAAAATAAAAATCAATCCTCTCATGCTACCCTTTCTCCAGTCTCTCTTCATCTGAACACCAGGCAAAAAACATACAAATATAACTCCTAACAGCATAAGCAATTTATTGGCATTTAGGTTAAAAGATAAGAGTCTTTAAGAAGATTTTCAGGCTTGATAAGGTTACAAGGGCATGGGAGGAAACGTTAAAGAGGAAGAATTCTTAGTGAATTTTACCTTCAAGTATTTGAAAAACCTTTGTAAGATGCTGTGGCTGTCACATTAGGAGCATAGGTACATGAAAGGAAATTGAGGCAAGAGTTGTTTCCAGATAGGTAAAGGACTGGAGGCGACATTTAGCAGGCATGTTTTCAGTAACAATGATATTGTACCAGCAGGACCTAGTTCTGATTCAAAGGTCCCAGGGACGTATTTGTTGCCAGATATATGCCCTGAAGGGACAAGAACACCCCATCAACCCCATGCCCAAATCTCCATTCACAAGGAATTGATGACCTACACAAAAGTAAAGAGGTCCTTAGAGTATAAAGGAAAATCTGAATTGTGTTGTAATACTGTATATGCACATGTGTCTTAGGCTGGGAAACACAAATGGGACAAATTTGTTGTCACTGTTCTCTATACTTTAAAGGAGACATTAAGAAGGGATCGGAGAATCAGTATAGATGGTGGTCCCAGGAAGAACCAGACCTTGGGCATGTTTCTTTCGCTAACCAGGATATATCAGGGGCTAAACCTACAGGGTGCGTGTAAGTCTTGAAATTGAAGTGCATGGGACAAGCTCTGTGTCTGAACATAATGTGGTCAAGCGGAGATCCTCAGCTGTCTTCCTGTGTGCTGGACTTGTTTCAGCTTTGTGGGATAATAAGTGTCAGGCAGTAATTTGTCTTAAGAAATGTCTCGCTGAAGGAGAAATGGCAGGTGTGGTGCATTTGCTAAGGAGTGATGGGTGAAAAGAATCATAAAATCATAGAATAGTTAGGGTTGGAAAGGACCTCAAGTTAATTTACTTCCAGCCCCCCTGCCATGGGCAGGGACACCTCCCACTAAGTCATGTCACCCAAGGCTCTGTCCAACCCGGCCTTGAACACTACCAACAATGGAACATTCATAACTTCCCTGGGCAACACATTCCGGTGCCTCACCACCCTAATGGTAAAAAAATTCTTCCTCATATCCAATCTGAACTTCCCCTCTTTCAGTCTGAATCCTTTACTCCTTGTCCTCTCAGTACAGTCCCTCATGAAGAGTCCCTCTCCAGCATCCCTATAGTCCCCCTTCAGATACTGGAGGGCTTCTATGAGGTCTCCATGTAACCTTCTCTTCTCCAGTCTGTACAGCCCCAACTTTCTCAGTCTATCCTCAAATGAGAGATGCTCCAGTCCCTTGATCATTCTCGTGGCCCTCCTCTGCACTTGTTCCAACAGTTCCATGTCTTTTTATGTTGAGGACACCAGAACTGCACACAATATTCCAAGTGAGGTCTTACAAGAGCAGAGAAGAGGGCAGGATCAGCTCCCTCAGCCTGCTGGTCACGCTCCTGTTGATGAAGCCCAGGATATGACTGGCTTTCTGGGCAGCAAGAGCATACTGCTGGCTCATGTTCATTTTTTCATCGACCAACACCCCTAAGTCCTTCTCCTCATGGCTACTTGGTAGATGTTACCAGGCTTGATTCTAATACAAAAGTTCTGCTACCCAATTGCCTTCTGAACTGGAAAGAAAGAAGGGTTTGTAGTGTTTGTTAGTGGGATCAGGATCACAGGTGTCTGGAGATTGTGTGAAGTTTGAAAGAAATTATTGGCTGTTATTTGGCAATATTTAACACTGAAAACTGTCTTTAATGCAATGCGTTGACAGTATCTTCTACAGTTGACATATTTGTATAAATGAGATGGCTGAACAGTTATTCACTTTGCTGTAGTAGTGCACTTCTGGCAGTGAAAGAAAGGAGCCTTCTGCAGTGTTAGCTGAGGGAAATAAAATCTTGAGCTTAGGCCTTGACCAAGTAAAACTTCAAGGAAAGTTAAGGTTCTAGCAGTAGGTTCCAGTAGAGGCACAGTATGTAATATTAACATGGTCACAGTGTGCCTTAGGGAACCTTTTCAGGTAATGTACTTGACATTCTAGCATGGCAGGATACTGCCAAGGAAAAAATTTCATTAAATAGCTCAAATGAAAATGACTTGCTGATAAAGGTGAAGAGTAAGGCAGGGAAAAAGTTAGAATAAAATTGCACAGTGACTAGGTACAAGGCAGCTATCTTAAAATCAGAAGTCAAATAGTGGGTGATGAATATTGCTGTAGGTGCCTGATGATGCTGGTAGCATGAATTTTTATAGTCTTGTGCTTACATGGAATTGTTATAATGAGATGTATTGAGCTCTGAACTGGATTTCTGTGTTTTATTTCATGTTTGTGTCTTACAGATCTGCTTTTAACTGACAGAAACAGTGTAGTGTTAGTATTTGTCCCATTTGATACAGTCGAAAATTAAAATGGAAAACGGCATGTGCAGCATGGTGTGAGAAGAGTTGGATTTCACTTGTAGATAATGTGCCAGTCTTTATCATGCTAACCTAAGATTTGCAAGATGATTTATTCTCCTGACTGGTCACATGGTCCCCATATAAACAGATCACTATGTGCGATGTTCCATACAGAAATAGTAGAGTCAGGATGCTTAGGACAGATAATTAACCCTGCCTGAGTGCAGTAATAATCAAGCTTATTTAACTTCTAGTGATAAAACTGGCTATCTGCTGTGTCTTATTTGTAAGTACCATTCCCAACCAACCCACCTTTTCTGACTAGCAAGCCTATGGGGAGTGCTGCACCAGTGGTGCTTTCCACTGCCTTCACTCTGGGGCTTTCCCTTTCTCAAACTACCTGACTTTCTACAACCCCTACCCAATCCCTCCCCCTCCCGCCCCCCCCAATTTTTTTTATGCAGCCCTCTGGGTGTCATATTAATCTGTTGCTTTGCATACCTGCTATTTACTCTTCTCCAGATACTCTACCTCATCAGCTAACAATGTCATCATGCTGGGGGAAAAAACCCACAACCAAGCATATTTTGTATCATATCTTGTGCACTCTGTCTTCCAGAGATACTACTTACTCTAGTCAGGGCCATTCATGCAGCCCTTTTTCTGTGGAGATCAGTGGGGCAGGCAGAAGATAGATATACTGTAGAGCTGAGTCCTTCAGATGTACCCAGAGAGATCTTAATATAGCTTGTGAGCAATCTCAGTTCTGAGACTCCCACTGCTAAAACCCATCTTGGTATGTTCAGAAAGAAGCAGTATCTCAGACATGAAGCATCAGGGGAGTTCTCATGCTTGTAGAAGGCTTTTCACAATTTCACTATTTGATACTTAGCTGAAATTTCCCCAAAGTCCTATTTTGAAGTTGGCTAGCTTTGTTCCTCCCTTGTCTGTGAAAGGAGGTATTATCTGTTTTATTCTTTTACCACGAGGGAGTTACAAACCTAAGTAATAAAAAAAAAAAAAAAAGACTTTGTTGTGATTCACAGTTAGCTCTTTGCTTCATCTTGGAGCATACAGATTTTTTTAAATGTATGGTTTGTTTATTATTTGGAATTTGGAATTGCTCAGTTCAGTAAAACTGGCTTATTATGTAATATGTGTCCTCTCTTGCACATGTTAAAAGAAACAAAAATTAGAGTACTATTGTTTATTCATTGGTGTTAGAAGCACCTACAGTTAATGCTTATCTACATAGAGAAGTTAACCTCCTTGAAATTTTAGAGGAATAATATTTAATCTCAAAATGTTCTTGACTGACTTTATTCTTTCTTCAAGAATATAATCTCATGAGAACTTAGCTCTAGTACATATTCATTATTTACCATAGGAATAAAAAATTGCTGTCTTCCTGTCATGTTTTCCCCACTATCCTAGAGCAAATTAAAGATAAGTTATGATTTTGTCTAGCATGAAAACTTTGAGCACATTTTTTATTTCTTTTGTTTACCTCCACAGATCTCCTTCAACATTTTTTTCATTTACACAGATGTTGCACTTTCCTTTTGGGAAATGTCCCAGAGTGGCATTCCTTTTCTCCCTTGTCATCTTTATTTCTCTATTTTCTTTAGAAAAATAGGAATTTGAAGGGGCTTACATAGAAATGGAAAACAGCCAATATTTTAAAGCCCTAGAGGAGTTGCCATGGAGGTAACTATGGAATTAAACTCCCAAAAGTTCCACATTATTCATCTATGAGAATTTTGTTCAGCATCATCTGTCTGCACAAGAGCTTGTTTTTCCCTTTATAAAGTGATAAGTCACTAGAATTATACCATTGTGAAACCACCTAAAATGAGAACAGCCTAGAAAAGTGTTGCGTTTTTTTTTTTTCTTTTACATTTCATATTTTATTTTCTCTTGCAAATTTTGATATTGTTGATTTTTAAGCAAATGGAATTGCTAATTTTAATTTTTACTTCTGGAAATATTTTTTTTTCTAGGACATGTATCCTAGCAAATATACACAGCACAGTTATCTCATGCTATATTGAGTCCCCAAGCTCATGCTGAGTCATCAAATAGATGTTTCTCTAGAGCATCATCACACTGGAAAGACATGCTTACTCAGTCACGTATTTCTATATAGTCTGTAAAGTCACATTAATTTGGTGGCTGCATGTATGAGGTGCAGGGCTAATCACACCAGGTGCAGACTTGTAGTGATTCAGACATGCAATCTCCAGACTGAGCTCCACAAGGGGCTAGCTGGCAGTTCTTCAAGTAGCACTCCATCCTGCATGACATAGTGACTGAACCAGGGAAGTGCTTGATGGTTAATTCAAGAGATTTTTGCATATTTAAAAAGCAAATAAATGTAGTCTGTGTTGATTTTTTTTTTTTATATTGAACCAAAACCTGCTTCTTATATTTTCTACTTTTAATCCTCATGATCTCTTTCATTTGGGGTATCAGCACAGAATAGACACTAAAACACTGGGAGCTTTTGAGATATGGCATAATATAAACAATTCTTGCTGCAGTTATGAAGCTGGATAGTCCTTGTTAAAGGTCCCTATCTTTAGGATGTCAGTTTTGTTGCACTCCTTCAGTAAATTTTTGCAATGCAGGCAATTATTCCTGTCAGCTTAGTAGTGATTGGAAATACTAATAAATGCTTTGGAAGCTGTTATTTGAGCTCAAGCTCCATTTAAGTGTTATTTTACTGCATTTAAAATCGAATCACACAACTTTGTCACTTTGTGTGACTTTTTACCTGCATTTTTTTTCAACTGGGAGAGTTAATAACCATCATATGTCATGAGTTGCAAGTACTGCATAACATGGCTGAAGTTTTTCAAAGCAATCGTCTTATTTCAGATTTCCTATCTGAAAAATCTGAAAACATATTAACAGTGACATGTAGGCATGGTCTAAGGTCTTAGCTTGGGAAGCATCCTATGGCTTTTGTGTTAATGTATGTGTATTAGAAGCAGAAACTGACTTTGTGAATCTTCAAAAGGTTTTGGCTAGATGAGACCTTAAAGATCATCAGGGACACCTTCCACTAGAGCAGGTTGCTCAAAGCCTCATCCAATCTGGCCTTGAAACTTTCAGGAGTGGGGCATCCACAACTTTTCTGGGTAACCTGTTCCAGTGCCTCACCACCCTGGCAATAAAGAATTTCTTCCTAATATCTAATCTAAATCTATCTTCTTACAGTTTAAAGCTGTACCCCTTGTCCTATCACTACATGACCCTGCAAAAAGTCCCTCTCAAGCTTTTTTGTAAGCCTGCTTTAGGTACTGAACAGCTGCTCTAAGGTCTTCCTGGGGCCTTCTTTTCCCCACACTTAACAGGACTAACTCTCAGCCTGCTCTCATACAAAAGGTGCTCCATCCCTCTGATCATCTTTGTGGCCCTCTTCTGGTTACACTCCAACAGGCTCATGTGCTGGGGGCCCCAGAGCTGAATGAAGTATGCCAGGTGAGGTCTCATAATGGTGGAGTAAAGGAAGAGAATTGTTTCCTTCAACCTGCTGGTCACGTTCTTTTTGATGCAGCCAACTATTATACGGTTGACTTTCTGGGCTGCAAGCGCATACTGTCAGCTCATGTATTGCTTCTGATTAACCAACACAGCCTTCTCCTCAGGGCTGCTCTTAATTTCTTCTGTGACCAGGCTATATTTGCCCTTGGGATTGTCCCTGCCCTGGTGCAGCACCTTGCACTTAGCCTTTTGAACTTCACGAGGTTTGTGCTGGCACACCTTTTGAGCATGCCAAGATCCCCCTAAATGGCCAGTCTTCAAGTAACATTTATGTAGATGTAATAGTAGAGCTGGTAAGAACTGAATTGCCTTTCTCTACCTAATTAGCAATGGTCCCTTATCTTGTCTTTATAAGCATTTCTAGGTTGTTTCATAGTGAAATTTTGGAGTTTCAAAATGCTTCCTGTAGTATTTTAGATAACCTTTTTTTGCCTAAAGTAGATTTAAATTATGGGGATTGTTCATGCAGTCAGATGTGTTATCTCAGCTAGCTGGTGGTAATTAGTAGCCAAGAAAAGGATAGCTTCATAAATAATTGCATAGGTATAAGTGACTGTCCTGGTTTCAGCAGCAGCAGTCATTTTTCTCCTTCTTAGTAGCTGGTGCAATGCTGTGTTTTCGACTTTCAGCCTGGGAACAACACTGATAACACCAGTGTTTATAATTACAGTTTAGAACCTTTTGACCTGACCAAAACTTCCTGAGTCTCATGTTCTGCCAGGGAGGAGGGAAGCCGGAACAAAGCAGAAACAGGGCACCTGACCGAAAATGACCAAAGAGGTATTCCATACCACAGTACGTCATGCCCAGGATGTAAAACTGGGGGCAGGAACCCAGAAGAGCTTAGCTCATGGCTCGGTCGTCTAGTGGTGAGCAGTTGTGTCCTCTTCCCTTGTATTTCCCTGGTCATTGTTGCTATTGGTGGTAGCAGCAGTGATTTGTGTCATACTTTAGTTACTGGTCTGTTCTTATCTCAACCCATGGAAGTTACATTATTTCGGTTCTTCTCTCCATTTTCCCCATCCTGAAGTGGGGGAGAAGAAGGTGGGAGGAGTAAGTGGGTGGGCAGAGTGATTTACGGCTTAAACCACGACAGTGACCTGTTAACCTAGCCTTAGTTCAACTGCTAATGCATCAGTCCTTGTTCAATACATAATATATATTTTTAGAGTAATAAGCCAGTAATTATGGTTTATTACTATAAATAATAAACATTTTTTGTTGTATGACATGCTACATATATAAGACAAAAACGTAACTAAAAAAAAAAAGCACATTTGTGGAAGTTATTTGAGGTACAGTTTCACCTATGTAAAGATAATATTTCAGAGATTATCTTTAAATTATAGGCCAAATTTGTATTCCTGTTTTTCCTGGACTCAAATGAGTGAAAATAAAAATTGTAGACAGTAGTCGTGCAATAATTTCTCAGAAAAATTGTATAATATATACATATAATACTATGGTTTGTAGTGCATGTTGGAAGGATTAGGATGTTGGGAGGCAGAGGATGGCATTGGGTGGAGATTATAGGGAAGGTTTTCAGTAATAATGTGATCTTTCAGTCTTCATTCAAAATAGATAAGCTCTTGATTTTTAGGATTTTACCAATTAAGTGCTTTGTCATTTATTTTGCTAACATCATGATTAGTTTTACTCCAGTGTTAAGTCTGAACTTTCACTTTCTTGGAAAAAAGTAATTTAGTTAGTTTTCAGGTTCTTAAGAGATGATGGGTTGAACTGAAATTCCTGAAAGCCTTTAGCAACAGCAAGAAATTCCATTAGTCAAAGGAAATGATACTAGCGTAAACAGATTTTCTTGTATTGGTAAACTATTAGTTTTAAATTTGTTCTTTTTCCTCTTTTTTTCCTCACACTTTGAGAGGATTGGTAGGTGAGAGGACTGGTAAATTAGGTATTGTCTAAGAGAGGAAAAGCATAAATTTTCCTTATGTACTGATGTACTGATAGGATTAAAGAGTGATCATACCCATGAAAATTGTAGTAAGAGAGAACTGGTTTCTTCATCTCGACTGATAGGGCTTAAAGTTGCACAGTCCAGGGCATGAGGGAGGTTATCTTGCTGAGTAAGGTAACTTTAGGATGAAAGGCTAAAAAATCATTTGAAAGTTATATACTGTCAGCTGCACTCATCCCTTCAGACACTGATTCAGTAGGGAAAAAAATCTCTTTTATATTGTAGGGTTGCCAATATTGGAAAACAATGGTGACCTAGCTAATGTCAGGCTCTTAATTTAAAATAATTATTATTTTGTAAGGTAGATTGATTTTTTTTTTTTTTTCCCATTTCTTACCTACTTCAGGCATAAGACAGTTTGGGGGTTGTTTTTTTTTTTTTTTTAACCAAGAAGCTTCCACTCTCTTTCCATGTCAGTCTCTCCCCTTTGTCTCACACATTCGTGCCCACAGAGAATATTTGAAAATTACTAGTACCACCATCAAGCCAAGGAGGTTACAAAACTTTAATTTGTAGTCTGCTATCCTTTTCATACGAAAGATAGGATTTAAGGTAAAAGAGTTATCTATCGATTTTCCTGTTTCAACTTGCTTTTGAAATGAACTGCCAGTCTCTAGGATGAGAGACTATTTGCGGGGCTGTCTTCTGAGGGAAATAGCAATGTGCTAAAACTCAGTAAGCAGAGTAATAGTCATGTTTTCAGTGATGGTGGAATCTTTTCTAATAAGGATTCACACCTGACTTGATAAAATCATGCAGGAAGCTGTTCATACAACTTCCTCTCCAAAAGAAAAATAGGTATTTTAAAAAAAAAAAAAATCCAACATCTTTCCAAGCTCACAACCCTCCAAGAAAAGCACAAGCCTGAGAAGATTTCAATTATTTGATATATACCCGTAAAATCATATGCAATGCTTTTAAAGGAAATTAGTCTTCTACTTCTAGTTTACATTTTGCTAAAATCTTATAACATAAAATTGTTGATTTATAAACAAAATTTATTTATAAACACCCTCACACGTCCCCTTTAGACCTAAGTTTATAGAAGACATTACATTGATGCTTGGGAAAAAAAATATCAGATGTAAACTTCTGTTGTAAAGGAAGTGGTTAAAATTCTGCTGTTATACTGATAACAATATAAGTAAGTAATGGAGTTAACCCTAGATTTCTGACTGCAACTAAATGCTAACTTAAGCTGTTATAAAAATGGGAATACTGTGAACACAGAACAAAGGAAATTTGGATACAATCTGTATTCAATGAAGTCACTCTCTTTTGTGCAGCTGTAATCTAGCACAGTAAGGGTAGAATCACACTATTCTCACCTTCTTTTTTGCAGCTGAAGAATCTAAACCAAATCACATGTTCACAAATAAATTTAAATTAAAATGTTTCCTCTTTACACCTACTTGAACTGCAGCCACCAAAAATGGAAGTTTAAGAGTTCTGACTGTTGTTTTATGATAGAAAAAGTCAGCAGATATTATGTTTGTTTATTTCTTACATTCAGTTTGTGTTGTTCCAATGGGACTTGTTTTATGAACTCACTACTGCAATGTATGCAGGTTTAGAAAAACTGAGATGCAGATAGGACAGTTAAAAGATTAATCACCTGGTTTTACTACCTCCATCTTTAACTTACTCAAACTTGACAATAAGAATAGCATCAACTTTCTACGGATCAGATTGTATTACATCATCTCTTCAGATTGAAGACTCTCATTATCTACTGTTAGCCCTATTCTACTAGCTGTAATTGACTGATATTCACTCCCCCCTCTTCCCTCTTTTTTCTTAGTCTGCATACACACAGCTTTGTGGAGAGGTCTTGGCCCAATTGCAAAGGACATATTAACACTCTGGGGAAAGGATTCACTAGAGAGTAAATCTGTGAAGGAGATCTCCTGGCCTTGGGAATTAGCATGACTTAAGTATGCAGATTAAAACTTTAATTTTTGTGACTTTTTAAATAAAGTATTTGAGAATGTACAGTTTAGTTAAATACTAACATACAGCTATTACATTCGGAACTGATTAGAGCTGTGCCAATGTGCAGAACAGTACATACTAAGAAAATGCTAAGGGAAGGATAAGGAATTATGCACAGTGGGTGGGTAGGATCTAAATAGTACATTAGAAGTAGCTGAGGGCTATCTAAAGGGATGGAAATTAAAAAGTATGGATTTAAGAGAATGTGTGAATGACTGATAGGAATAGATGGCTACTGGTTCTTAGGTTGAGTTGGTGGAGATAGCAGGGAGGGACTAAATTACATTGAAGTTGTCAGGAAGCGTGTATGTAGATGTTATAGGGACACCTAGGGAGACCTGGGGAGGTCCAGTCATAAACATTTGAAGATGGTAATTTTGTTCAAGATGAGAAATGTGTGGTACAAGATCGAAATGGTTAAAAAAATGCCATGGTGTCAGAAAAAAGAAGATGAAATGCCTTTGGCAGTCTCCAGGAGAGAAGTACATTTACCTGAGCAAGAGTTACATGGGAGAACTGGGGCAAATCTAAGCTGTTGTCACTAGAAGACAGAAGCAGCTAAGAGTAACTAGTGGAAGAAGCTGACCAGTATGAAGGTAATATTAAGCTAATATTAAGAATTTCTCAACATCTGTCCCAGTTACATCTGTGTAAATATTATCCTCCTATATGCTTTTTGTCTGTTAAAATCAAAACAGTAATCAGATAGTAAGATCTGAGCTCTCCAGCATGTTGATGGTGTCAGCCATGAACTTGTAGGCCAGCAGCATACCTGCCTATCTGCGCTAGATGTCATGAAGACAGCTTGCACGCATGAGCACCATGTTATGTGTCTGAGACCTGGAAGCCTAGCTGGTTTTTTTCCTTTACAAGTGAGTTTATAACTGCTATGCTATCAGTCTGAAGTGATTTTAAAATTATCACTGCTGTTATTAGTAACTAACAGACATTTATTCAGCTTTGATGTCTGCTTACTGTTTATACAAAGCATATATCAAGCATCTGCAACTCTTTAGTTTCAGATTCTTCTGATCTTGTGTGTGTGCATGTGTGCAAGAAAATGATGGAGACTCACATATTTTGCTATCTTTTTTGTGATTTAGGGCAGAAAAATATATTTAAGTATAAAATACCAGAATAACAGCGCCAATTTGAAATTGCATGAGAGACAGTATCAAATAATGGAAACTTGCAAACAATGGAAAGTATGGTAACTTATAAAAAGTAGAAAACCACCAAAAGAAACTTGGCATTGTACTGTTTCTAACTGAAAACATAAAAATATCACAGGAGTTGCAGGGGGAAGAAGCCACAAACCAAAGCAACAAAACATGATGCTTCATAAAGTATTATGCCTGTATTTTCAAAGTGAGCCCATAGATATGCAGCCAGAGTTAAAATGCTGTCCCTGTATCATTTATTTAGGGATGAGAACGTACTTAGCTCCCACATCACTAGAGCAAGCTATTGCTAGCAAGTCATGATCACACGCTAGATTTTTCTACTGCTGCTACAAATTTGTGATTTTTCTCCTTAAGCAAATAATTCATAAGCTATGTTAAGAATAAGATATTATAGGAAGCTGTGAAAAGTATGGTATCATAGACTTCATATAGACTTCCAAGCAAATAAGCCTCTTGTTGCTAAGGTCTTGAAAATGCAAAGTTGTCAGGCTCAAATAATGGAATGTTTCTATTCAGCTGTAGTTTCTCTGCTGGTTAATTGGTGAATTAATAAGTTAGCAGGCATGTAGTCCTGAAGTTGATATAGGACAGAAATTTTTTAGAACCTTATTTACTGTCATGTGAGAATAATAAACAATTATTTTTATAATAGAGCAAGGCTGTACCAGCAGAAATGTCTATATTTTTGCTTTGAAAAAATAATCTGTCATTTCTCAAGAAGTATAAATCAGTAAAGCTATAAACTGTTTTTTCCTAGTTCGTCAAGGAATACTAGCTGAAAATCTGTCCCACTTTTAACTAGAGCAAAATAAAATGTGTGGAAAAGTTCGCAGTCTATAGGCTATATTCCCTTACTGAAATGCTGGAGAAAAAAAAAAACAAAACAACACAATGAAATATAAAGCTCTAGATTGTTAAGAAGTCACAAATACTGCATACAGGGTATTATAGCTTCATTTTTTGTAATACTAGGCTGAATTTTTTAGCAGATATATATTGATGCTATTAACCTAAAATGGATTTGTGGTTGATTTGTCAAGCCTTTTATTCTACAACTTTTTGTTTCTAAACCAAATAAGTACTTTTAGCACTAGGCTGTATATATTCTGTTTCTCCTCTTCTTTCATAACTCTCCATCACTCTAGCATCTTCACCAGTAGAAAAAAGAACAATATTTCATGGTAAAATTATTATTAAGATGTAGAACCTGAGCAATTTTGGATAAATTAGTAAAAGTCTGTGGAAAGCCAGACAATAGATTGAGTCTCTTGCATTTATTTGAATGTATGCTGAAATTTTTGCTTTCATTGCTTATTTTTAGCATATAACCAACAGAACTATTGGACTAAAAAAATAATGCAGCTGACCCATCTGGTACCAAATAATAAGTGTATCACTTTTCAAGATTACATGTTTTAAAGCAATCTAGGACTGATGGGTGTTTGTTACAGCTGAGCTGATTTACAAACATAAATCAATTAGGAAAGGCTGAATCTTTCTTACGTTTAGATATATAAATGTGAGAGATGGGATTCTATCGTGAAATTTTCCTGTCTGCATCAGACCTATTCACCCTGAACTCTCAATTGTCAGTGGTCATCTAATCAACAGAATCCAGGCTATGTTTGCCTTACCTTGAAGAGGACTTCTAAAAGAGGTCAGATGAAACATTTCTCAATCAATTATGGTTTTCTTTTTTTTTTTTTTCACTAAAGAAGACAACTGCTTGGTTGAATTAATTATAGACATTTACCTCAAGTGTTTAAATTACATTTAGATGTGTGTAATGCTTCTCTGTCAGTGGGAATACAATGTGACAAATGTCCTTGTGTAGATACATCGCTCTGCCCTCCCTGAACAGAGGCACTTTGGGTGATCAGTTTTGTACACCGGCCTAGGTACTGAAATTCTACATGGCTGAAATTATCTGGGATACTTATTCTGTGTGTTTAATTTTCATCAAGAAAAAGGAACTATATAAAAAAATACAATCTCTTTGTACCAAGGTGAATTTCATGCCATTCTTATAGGTTATTTTTCCCCCTGATTTCATGAACAGTATAATCTCAGAGTTATGTTTTGTCCCATTTTGGCAATCTGGATATCACAGAAAATTAAAGATTTACTTGAAAAGATGGTTTTAGATCTTTCCTATTCCTTCCTTTATTTCATGTTATACTAATGTCACTTAGGTATGGAAAAAGGTGTGATGTGTGGGGTTACAGTTGAAGTAAGTATGATGAGTCCCACTGATTTCAATGAGGTTTATATCTGATATATTTGAAATTTTTTGAAAAAAGTATCTGCAGACTTCTGGATGCTGTTCACCTGTCTTAATGAAGAATTGCCAACGTCACTTCAGCATCATTATCAAAAAGTAAATTGTTCTTTTACTGGGGGTCCTTGAAGAGATTTTCGTTTCACATCGCAGTCAACTGAACATGAGTCAACAATGTGCCCAGGCAAACAAGAAGGCCAGTGCTGTCCTGGCCTGTATCAGAAATAGTGTGGCCAGTAGGGCCAGGGCAGTGATGTGTGCTCTACACCAGTGAGGCTGCATCTCACTACAAGAATGACATTGAGGTGATGGATAAGGAGCTGCTGAGGAAAATTTGAAAAAAAAAAAGAGGTTTATAAAAGGTGGAAGCAAGGACAGGTGGCCTGGGAAGAATACAGGGATGTTGTCCAGGAAGCTAGGGACCAGGTTAGAACAGCTAAGGCCCAGTTAGGATTAAACTTGGCTAGGGATGTTAAGGATAACAAGGAGGGATTCTACAGGTACATTGCAAATAAAAGACAGGCTAGGGACAATGTAGGCTCTCTTCACAAGCAATCGGGAGAACTGGCTACTCTGGATATGGAGAAAGCTGAGGTTCTTAACAGCTTCTTTGCCTCAGTCTTCACCGGAAAATGTTCTGACCATACCACCCAAGTCTTGGAAGGCAAAAGCAGGGACAGTGAGAATGAAGACCGTAGGCCCACTATACGAGAGGATCTGATTTGGGACCATCTTAGGAACCTGAACATATACAAGTCCATGGGACCCGATGAAATCCATCTGCGGGTCCTGAAGGAGCTGGCAGATGAAGTTGCTATGCCACTGTGCATCATACTGTAAAATCCTGGCAGTCAGGTGAAGCCCCCGATGACTGGAAAAAGAGAAATATAACCCTCATTTTCAAGAAGGGGAAAATGGATGAGCTGGGAACTATAGGCTAGTCAGCCTCACTTCTGCCTGGCAAAATCTTGGAGCGGATTGTCCTGGAAGGTATGCTGAGGCACATGAAAAACAACAAGGTGCTTGGTGACAGCCAGCATCACCAACTTTGCCTTGAACACTGCCAGCAATGGAGCATTCACAACTTCCCTGGGCAACCCCTTCCAGTGCCTCACCACCCTTACAGTAAAGAATTTCTTCCTCAGATCCAATCTAAATTTCCCTTGTTTAAGTTTGAGCCCATTACCCCTTGTCCTCTCAGTACAGTCCCTCATGAAGAGTCCCTCCCCAGCATCCCTATAGGCCCCTTCAGATATTGGACAGCTGCTATGAGGTCTCCATGCAGCCTTCTCTTCTCCAGGCTGAACAGTCCCAACTTTCTCAACCTATATTCATACGGGAGGTGCTTCAGTCCCCTGATTATCCTCATGGCCCTCCTCTGCACTTGTTCTAACACTTTTATGTCCTTTTTCTGTTGAGGACACCATAACTCCTAGAAATGTATTTATTAGCCTTGTTAGCTTATTGTTTTCTGTATAGATGCTCTGAGATGCTATCTCTTTCCATAAATGTTGAAATAAAGCATAAAAATGCTAGACAGTTGGAAATAAGACACCCTTAAAACTTCCCAACTGCATGACTTGCAGCAGCTATTCAAAGCAATCAATAATATTGCTAAAGATGGCAAAACATAACTCCTAAATTAAAATGTTGAACACCCTATGTCCTGCAAGATGAACCCACACAGCTATGACAGATGTTCATCAGCTGGAGGACAGGATTTTGACATGTATCTGTTGAAAGAAATAAGAATGTGAAGTTTTTTTCTAGTGTGATATTAATGAATATGCAGCGTTGAAACAGTTTGTAGGGAGATGTCAAAACTCAGAACTTTTTTTTTTTTTTTTTCCCCAGTTTCAAGGTCATTCAAAGTGATCAGACATTCATATTTTCCTGTGCACTCATATATACAATTAAATTACAGTCCGTTGTTTGTTCAGAGAATTTAGCAAGGCAAAGAATAGTTTTGGTTTTTGCTATGTAATAGCTAAGGAAATGGAAAAATAATTATGTTAAATATAACAGCACTCAAAGTAATAAGCCCTGGTGTCTTTTGGCAAATAAGTCAAGTAAATGAAACAGCAGCACAGAACTCTTTGGACACAGAAAAAGTACATGTGAAATTAAAACTGATTAGGAATACGGAGTCATCTGACCTAAAGTTTTTAATAACAAAGTGCATTAATAACAGTTTCCCATCGATTGCTAGTGGTGACAGGCATTTCAGGACCCCTTTTGCTTTTGTAGAATGTCTTGGCTCTACAAGTCCTTTACATTAGGACAGTTCTGTATGACTTGGCGATGCAAATTGCTATGCCAAATGGAATCACCTATGTTAAAATGAAAAGCTTGAAATCTTAAAAAGCATTTTCTTCCTGCAAGAATTTGCATCCTTCAGCGGGTTGCTTCAATTGAATAAATGAATCTTCCTCATAGTTTGGCCATGACTAATAGATACATCATTTTCTTTTTCTTAATGTTATGTATGTGTGAGTTTCCTGACCTGTGTTATTATGTCTAGTTTATGAACTTGGTATATTTTGTAGCCAGCATTAATTTTCTGTAATATGAAATGGGTATAATAAATTGAGAAGCATGGAGCCAAATTCTGGTGCCCTTTGAGCTTCAGTATATGGTATAATAAGATTTAATTCAGCATTTAAATGGGTAACTGTTCTTAAGATGCTATAATTAACCCTAAAAACGCCCCACAATAGCAATGAAATAATGTGTGTCTGTAAATATCTAAGGTAGACTGCTTTAAATTAAACCTCTACAGCTGAAGTTTAAATCACCATGTTTTTCTTTCAAAATGCATGTACAAAGATAGCTAAGGTGCCTTAAATTTTAATTAATAATTTAATATACTGCTCTAGCTAGGCCGCATTTCATCATACACTAATAGTCTTTTTTTCATACTGAAAGACACAAATGTTAACAATATTGCTGAAAAGGAAGTGCTTGCCACAATTGTCAGTATGAATGGGCTTCCTGTATTCTACCCTGAGTTTAGGAGTAAATTCCGTTTTTTCAGCCTTTGTCTTTTTATAGATTTTTTTTCTTGGCACTATTTGCATGAATGGATTCGTATAAGGCAATTTTATCTTTACCAAGTGGTCACTTCAGTGAACGTTAGATTCTAATTTATAGCTAGACTTATTCAGTAGGCTTGTGCTAAAGAACAGCTGAAAGACATTATTTTTATTTTACTGATATTGTAAAAATATCCAATGTGATTATGTTTAGCGCACAAAGTTTTGCTCTTATTTATGATTTTATCACCTTACAAGCTCTTTCTTGTCTTTCGTAAATAAAGAGTAAATACAATGTATTGTAAAGATGAAGAAGACAAAAGATGTTTTCTTTGTATTCATTAGATATTATTGCTTTTGTTTTCTGATTTTTCAACAAGCTATCTTAATGAATAACTCTGAAGAAAAGATAAAAGTGTTTTTTGACTGCTGAGAGATGATGGCCGTACTACCCCCTTGTCATTTCAATAACAGTCCATCTATGTCACTTGGATAGCTCTCTGGGATTCCAAATAAGCCAACAAGAATTTATTCCAGACTGTGTTTTTATCCTTCAAAAAGTGTCTATATTCAAAATGTGCTAAACTCACTTGTCCAAATGATGTTTGAAAGAGTTAATCACTCTAATCTCTAGAAATCTCTTTCCTATCAAGACTGTTAAATGTAATGCTTACTTTTTTCCTCATTTGTTTCACTAAAAGTGCATAAAACCTGGGAAAAAATCTGAAATGTAAAGCTGATTTACATTTTACTATTCAGAGAGCCATAATGTGCTTTCTGCCCTGGATCAAAGCAAAGATTCATTTGGGCTGATATGTAGTGTTCAGTAGTATCTGCTGGATGGTACAGATGTATCTGTGGTGCATGTACATCCTTTGGTATGCTTTTCAAAATCCTGGGAGGCAGTGATTTAACTTGGAGGCTCCCTGGGTTAGTGTAGTTAACAGTCCCAGTGGATTTGTATTTGGGCATTTGATTAATTATTTATAGAGTTGATCCTCACTATTTACTGCAATGGGTTTCCTGTTTTTAAATTAAGAGGTTTCAAGAGGCCTCTTCCAAAACAAATAATGCTTTGATGTAGTGGGAAGTGTCCTTGCCCATGGCAAGGGAGTTGGTACTAGATGATCTTAAAGTCCTTTCCAGCCCTAACTATTCTATGATTTTCTACTTCTATGAAAGGAAGCTATGTTATGAGAACTTCCTTCGATATCTACATCTGCAGAAAAATCTGTACAAATAGCAGATTCAGCCCTCTGGCTTGGCTTTATCTTCTTTGCACTCTCATTTTAATTTCTGATAAGTTCATTAACTCTCTGACAGAATTTTGCTTTCCATTGTACTACTGAAAATGCTTGTATCTCTGAAAAGTTATTTCACAAAATATTTGTGACTTTTTTATTGTCTTTTCACATTTTAATTTAAAGTCTGAAGGTCTTTAAAAAAAAAAAAACTATAATCACACCAATTGCTGCCTTCTGAAAGTTTTTTTTTTTTTCAGCTGTTTTTCTTGTATTCTTTGTCTGTGTTGTTTTGAGATTCAGGGTTTTTATATGGATGACCTACGTTTATTCTGAGCATCCTAGACATGTTTTCCAAACAGTTCTTGCACCACATGAAACCCTTTTTTATTAGTGTTCTACATTTTTTTCTGGTTTTGTTAAATATTTTTGCTAAATAAATAACCACAGGCAAAATAGAGCCCTTTTCCTTTTTTGGGAGGATAGAAAAGAAATCTCATATTAAAGATGAACTAAAATACAATGTACTCATTGGTGGTTGACTCTTAAACTAGACATTAGGACTAATCCGAGATTCAAAAGTGTATTTTTTTCCAGTGTACTGAGACAGAAGAATGGGAAGATCATGGAGAGAGGGAGAGACATCAGGCATCTTTGAACATTTTTATTTTTAAAGAAGCTATCCTGAAAATCTCTGAAAATATATGCTTCACATCCTTCACCTCATGTGGCACTTGGTCTACACAGAGACACCTGAAGATTTTTCCTAGTGCTCTTCATTATCTCCATAATCTCTCAAGTTTTCATAGCTGTTTCCTTCAACCCTGGAAGAATGGCCACTCTTATGTGATAATGAGTTCAACTTAGACATGATGTCAGCTTTTCATTTCATCATCCTTACAACATTAGTCCTTCTTATAGGCTAATTCAAAGCCATGGGGGTTTGTATTTTACACAACTTAATTCCATACTTTAATAAAGTAGCACTGTGGAAAACAGAACACTGAGGAAAACAAACTCCAGGCATTCTCTTTATTGTGCAGTTTCATTATGAGAATAATCACACAATAAGTGTGCTTTATATAGCTTTGGATTTCAGAAAGCAAGGAGGAAATACTTTTCAATAGGCTCCCTATTTAATTTACACTTATAACTGTCTGTGTTTTGTCTTAAGTGGCATCAGCTAAAAGGAGGCAAAATCAGGTGAAGCAATGAGGATATTTCCACATTAAGATCCTGATATTGAACCTATACTTATGTAATCACTGTGTTTTCATTCTGACATGAACTTTTTTATTCACGAACCCAGGAATCTGGTAAAGAATTAAGTAAATGTAGAATACAAAATGAGGAGGACAGTTCTACTATCATAAATCTGAAATATATTTCTGCTGCATTTTCAAGATGCCACATTTCTAAGCTGAATGGAATATATCATAAATTTGTACAAGCTCTCTTTCTATAAATTATTCTAAGCGCTTAAAATTCTGTAGTGCTAAAGTAGATACAGAGGAAAGGTCCTGAAGGATCAGTGATTCGTTGGCACCGAAAAATGTAAGAGGAAAAAACAGGTACATATGCTTCTGTTAACTAAGTCTTGGACATAACAATAAGGCCTAATGTATTGGATCTTCATTTAATCCACTGTTTTGTGGAAAATTTTTCATTTCCAAAGAAGTATTTTATATAGAGCAGGAGTGAGTAGACTATGAGAGAGGGGAAATAATGACTGAAGGGAAGCCCTGCTCTCAGTCTCATTAGCCAGTCCTTTATAAGTGACTAATGATTTGAAGAAAACTCAGTAATTTTAGGAGGATTGTTGCACAGTATTACTAGAAACTATATATTCAGGCTGTTTCATTTTGATGACCAAACTCATCACCCACTCAAAGCTAAGCATGTCCTTTAAGTATCACCTGTAGATTTGGTGTAGAGTAGGCTAGAGAAATAGGAAAGACCTCTAATGTACACAGCTGAATCACGGTTTAGATGTTGCCTAAGCTGCCAATTCTATAATAGTGCAGCATAATTCTGCACTTTTGTGGAGCTGAAAGGCCACACAATTTCAGACAAGGTAAGAGAATGGATGGGTGTTACTGCATAGCACCCACAAGGTATGGAGAGCATATCTTCTTTCTACCTCCACTTGTACTTCCTGGAGGAACATACAGGTCAGTCATTAGGGCACAGCCCTTAGTTTTGAAAGAATTGCACCAGTTTAACTGAGATCTGACCTGAAATATTATAGAAATGAAGACATAATATGCAAAGAAGTCCTAGTGACCTTTCAGCTGGGACTTGCTGACAGGATAAATACATTACCATCCAGTGTGACATGTAGTTTGCATTTACAAATGCAGTAATGTCCACAACATCTCTCTTGTTAAGACTAAGACTACATCTGGCCCTGTTCATTCGCAACAGACACACCGTTTCCAAAGATGAGGCAAAAAATAAAGTTCCCTTTTAAGTGCCAACTAGTTTAATAATACAATTTCAAATCAAAGAGCCTGATTTTTTCCCTCATTACTCCACTCTCACTCTGGGGTAGACTTTGAGTTCTGAAGAGCTATTATTGATTCACATAGCAGAATAAATGAAGAAAAGCTAGGCTAGATAGTTCTTTGCCAATGTCAGATAACATTTGAGCACTGCCACCAACTAATATGTGCTCACAAAAAGATTGAGGATTCTGGGATAATAGATAATTACAGCCTCAATTGTCCAAAGAAACATCCAAATCTCCTGTAGGAAACTGTGAATATGTTGGGACCCATGAGTATAAAATTAACTAACTGGCTTCAATAAATATGGAAGGAAAACTTCTTAAAAGTTTAGTATGTCATTAGTGTGGGATCTATTGAAGGATTTTTTCCTTCTACTTTCTCCAAAGCGCAGTTATTTAAGACTCAGAACAATCCAGAGGACTGCTGTTGCAGTGTGTGGGTAGAGTTCAAAATGCAAAAGCTCTCTTAATTTCACAATGAAAGTAGAAAATAGAATTTCTGATGATTTTTCAGCCATGGTACTTTCTTTAGGACAATGTATAAAGGTGAAGATATTACTTCAGCAGCATTCCTTTTTTTACTTTTTAAATAGCCATGAAAAAGAATAATGATGGCTTCTACTTTCAAGGTGAATTGCATATAATCTCTTTGTTTTGCATTATAGCTCAGATAGATCTGTTCATTATTTTAGTCTTCCTCAGGGTTCCTGAACTGATGTTTAATGTTGTCAAAAGAACAGCAAAAAGAGGGACAAAAATGTAAGAAGGAGATATAGAATCACAGAATAGAACATCCTGAGTCAAAAGGCACCTATGAGGATCATCAAGTCCAATAGACTCCACACACCACAACCAGAAATTTAAACCATATATATTTGACCATTGTACCAATGCTTCTTGAACACTAGTAGGCTTGTGACCATGACCACATCCTTGAGGATTTTGCTCCAGATTGTGTCACAGGCCTTGCTAAATTCAGAGTAAATGGTAGTCACTGCTCTCCCGTGGTCCTTCTAAGACAAGCATTATCATACCAGCCTATACCTTATTACTGGTAAGCCTGAATTAAACCCTTTTCCCCCTTCATACGTGGGTTAAAGCTCTTTCAAATAACCCTGCTAACTTGTAGGCAAAAATACCTTTCCTCCATTGCGAAAGGTGAAACCTGTCAATCCCTAGCAGGTTAGATCATCCCATGATTGAAACCCCTAAAATCCTGCTGGGAACACCAGTCTTGGAGCTAAGTACTAATAAACTGGATCTTTCTCGTTTCTTTTGATGTCATTACCTACAGCTGGCAGGATAGAGAATAGTAGTACTAGTACCTTAGCAGTATTAGAGTGAATTGGTTTTAATTAGTTTGAATAGTCAAAAAGAAAATATCATCCCTTACAGGCAGCAAAGAAACTGAGATAACAAAATATAGCTGTATATCTTCTATATAGGGATCTCCTACTAAATGACCTGGCTTTCTACATTTCAACTAGATGAAAAATTGGAGATTGGAGAGAAAAAAATAGCTCAAACAAATTGCTTCAAGCATTTTTTTTTTATTGGAAGTGTTTTAGTTATTGATACATGATCAGTATTTAAAAATACTGTTAAGAATGTCAAAAAAAGATCTGGGGATTAAATCTAAATGTTTCAAAAGTTTCCATGCTACCAGTAGTAATAGAAAAAGGGTCAAAAGCAGAAGAGAGAAGACATTATGTTGCTCAGATAAAAGGAAAAAACTCTTCAGAGGGATAAATAATACTCTTTTTCCTAAAATATTTAAATCTCTGTCTGATATATGAGGAACCCATTATGTTTACATCTCTGTTGATTTTGGTAAATGGTCTTTGAGTCTGGGTTCAGATACTCAGAGCTGAGAGATTCAGTGACATCTTCAGGTTTTGTTTGTAGCAGTGGAAATTGGCTGGGGTGTAGGCTTGAGGCTTAAGCTACGTCACCTGTCCAGGACCAATCTAGACTCCTGAGATGAGTGCTTAATTTGGGAGGGATGAATTTGAACCACAAAGCTTCTGCCTTTATAACATTATTTGAGATCAACATGTCCACTTGTAGCTTGCTTATAAATCTCTTCTGAAAGAGAGAATGTAAGTGGTAAAGACTCATCTGAACTTTTTTCAAAGAATCTTTTCAACATTCTGAGGTTAATTTTAAAGGAATATATAAAACTTTTATCAGAAAAGAAGTTCTTTCATTTCAAAACAATAATCTTGTTCAAAATTAATCTACAGCAGTTGCCAATCATTTGTATTAAAGATAAAGGAGATTATTTTGAGGTAAAAGCATATTTTCTAGAGGGAATAAGTATCGAAGCAACTGATATAGAGTATTTGAGCATAATACAGAGATGAAGTCATCTTTTCTGTGAAAATACATTGCAGAATTATATATTGAAAAAATATCAGTGTAAATTTAATTCAAGTGCATTGCATTTCTATAGTTTGTGGTTTGGTTGGCTTTTGGGGGGATTGGTTGTGGGGTTTGTTTTTATTTCGTGGGGGGAGTTGGGTTTTTTTGGGTTTTTTTTTTTTTTTTCCTTGTGGCAATGTTTGGATTTTTTTTCAGTTTTTATTAATCTGTAAGACATCAAGAGTATGTTATTTTAGAGACAAGCATCCTGCAATGACTACCTGGGCAAAATTACGTGACCCTGCATTAATATCTGTGAAACAGATGTCACTGCTGAATGCTCCAACACTGGAATTGAAAGGAATGCTCTTGAACAAGTTGCCAAGATAATGGAAGGATGTACACATGAGTGTATGCAGTACATAGTATCACCTACCTTGCGCCTCCTGCCCCAAAGTGCAGGTTCCTCCCTAGGGAGAGCACTATGGGACATCTTGATAAGGATTCATTCCCAGGTGTAAGTGCCCTTTGTTTAAAAGTACTCAAATTGCTGTAAAACAGATGTAGCATTGTGATTGCGTTGTGGCTTAAGCAGTAAGTCACACAGTTTGCTCACTCATTGCCCCCTCTTTCTTCCCTCCTACTCCAAGCGGGGGGGGGGGGGGGGAGTGTGTGTGTGTGGGTGAGAATGGGGAGAAGAATCAAAAGAATGTAACTCCCAGGGGTTGAGATAAGAATAGTCCAGTAACAAGATACAACACAAATCTCTACTGCTACCACCAATAATAATAATGACGAGGGAAATACAGGGGAAGAGGATACAATTGCTCACCACCTGACAACCGAGCCGTGAACTGATCTCTTCCGGGTTCCTGCTCACAGTTTTTCCATCCTGGGCATGACGTGCTGTGGTATTGTTGCGTTAAATGGAGAGGGGGGAACAAACCCCTGATTTTATATAGAGAGCCAGGAACAGCCCCAATACACAACT
>JASSUY010012727.1:15418-42024 GCA_032466535.1 Forpus xanthops | reverse complement strand
GTGCGCGGGCGGGGCGGGCGGTGCGCGGCAGCCGCGGGCGGGCGGGCAATGCGTGCCGGGCCCTTTAAGGGAGCCCCCGCCGCGGCAGCGGGCACGGCCGCCCACCTCCCGCGCATGCGCGGAGGGGCCGGGGGCCGCGGTTGCGGGTTGAGCGAGCGCTGGGGATCGTGTCGCGATGTGACGCGATATGTCGCGCCGCTTGTCGGAGGCGTGGTGGGGTTTTTCTTACCTCCCGCAGCCCCTCGGGATCCTGTGGAGCCGCTCCCGAGGCTCGCAACTCCAACGCGCTGGGGTCACCCCGAGCAAAATGAAGTTTGCGGCTGAGCCCGCCCTCGTCCCTCACAGCGTAGCAGCGGGCCAGGGTGACTGTCCAGTGGCTAGGCTGCCGGGCTGGCGAGGAGATACCATGAGGGGAGAGAACGGCCATGAGCAGCCTTCCAGTGTCTGAAGGCGGCCTACAAGGATGCTGGAGGGGACTCCTCACTGGGGACTATAGAGACAGGACAAGGGGTAACGGGTTAAAACTTAAACGGGATTTCAGATTAGATACAAGGAAGAAGTTCTTTACTGTGAGGGTTATGTGGTACTGGGCTGTGTTGCCCAAAGATATGGTAAATGCTCCATCCCTGGCAGCGTTAAAGGCCAGATTGGTCAGAGCCTTAGGTGACATGGTGGAAAGTGTCACTGCCCGTGGCAGGGGGTTGGAACTGGGTGATCTTAAGGTCATTTCCAACCCAAACCCTTCCGTGATTTTATGAGGGAAGATTGTGAGGGGAAAGAAGGGCTGGCCATAAGGGGAAATCGTGAGGGGTGAGGAGGGTTGACCAGGAGGGGAGATTGTGAGGGGAAAAGAGAGATGGCCATAAAGGGAAAGAAGGAGCAGCCATGAGTGGAGATTGTGAGGGGAAAGAAGGGGTGGCTGGGGGGGGGGTCATGAGGGGAAAGGAGAGACAGCCATGATAGGGGATCATGAGAGGAAAGGAGAGGTGGCCATGAAGGGACATCATGAGGGAAAAGAAGGCATGGACATGAGTAGAGATCATTAGGGGAAAGAAGGAGTGGCCATGAGGGAAGATAGTCAGAAAAGGAGAGGCGGCCATGAGGGATGATCATGAGGGAAAAGAAGGGGTGGACATGAGTGGAGATCATGAGGGAAAGGAGGAGCAGCCATGAGGGAAGATTATCAGGAGAAAGGAGAGGTACCATGAGGGGAGAGCAGGGGCAGCCATGAGGTGT
Source organism: Forpus xanthops (assembly GCA_032466535.1). Classification (NCBI taxonomy): domain Eukaryota; kingdom Metazoa; phylum Chordata; class Aves; order Psittaciformes; family Psittacidae; genus Forpus; species Forpus xanthops. Next base: position 40,788 of record JASSUY010012727.1, on the reverse strand, counting down.
GAGGAGAGGCCATGAAGGGTGAGGGGCAGTCATGAGGGAAGGTTGTCAGGGGAAAGGAGAGACACCATGAGGGGAGATCATGAGGGGAGAGCAGGAGCAGTCATGGGGCTTGAGGGGTGGCTGTGGGGGCTGAGGGGCAGTCATGCGATGTGAGGGGTGGCCATGAGGGGAGAGCAGGGGCAGCCATGGGGGTTAGGGCGGCAGCTATACAGTGTGGGCCACATATTGGGGGCAGATGAGGAATGGCTGCGAGTAGAGATCATGAGGGGCAGCCATAAGGGTAGGTCCTGTGGGGGGGGCAGTTTGCCCTTTGTGACGTGGTTTAGGTAGTGGTGGGCTTGGAAGTCCTGGGGCAACAGCTGGATTTCATGATCGTGAAGGTCTTTTTCAGTCTAGCTGATTCTGTAACAATCCATATTCTGAATAATTCATTGAATAAATCAGCACATCATTTAGGGCATATGGCAGAACCAGTGGTGGTTCACAAAGTGGTTGTGGAGCTCTATAACACATTAATTGACCCAGAGAGCAGAATGCAAAGGATTTATGTGTTAATGTAGGTTATAACTGTAGCCCTGAATAGATAACTAGCACTGTGTGCTTGAAAAAAAAACAACAAAACACTGTAATGTAGCTCAAGTGAAATTATCAGGAAAATTATACCTGTGTAGCTTGCACTATTTACATGTAATTCTTGTACATCCAACTAGTGCTCTGACTTAAGGCATGGCATGCACAGTCACCCAATTATGGAGCTCTACTAATGCGTGTCCATTACCCAACTGGTTACCTACGTGGAAAAAAGTTTCAAGAGCTCAAGAACACTGAGCTGAGGTAACTTCATTAGCAACAAGCCTGAGAAGAACTCCTTCAGTGCTAACATTTGCCAAGTCCAAGAAAGTTAGTTCAAAACCTGTATACAGAAGAGTTGGTCGTGTGTGATATTCCTGTCTTTAGAATGTCAACAGGAAGACATCCAGCCACATCAATTTTTAGTTTTACTTACAGTGGGAATCAGCCAGCTATATTGTGTCTGTACTGATTGTTAAAGGATCAAATGAAGGCTGTGTATCTCCAACCAGCTTGAAATCATGGCCTTTGGCATGGATGGGTTGTTTCCTGTAGAGGGGATAGAACATCCAGGTTATCACGTGTCCCACTGGGAGGGTGGCATGGCCCAGAGATCAGGTAGGGTTATGAAGAAAGTCCTACCTACTGGTACTGGGTTCCTTCAGGTGGGAGACATAGCCAATGTACAGGCTGTTTGTACATCTGATGAAATGACGAAAGGGCCTCCTCCTCCATAGAATGTGATGGAAAAACCTGATAAAATACAGAAGAGATACATGAGAAACCCTGTGAAATTCCTTGGGGATCACAAATGGCCTCAAGCTCCACCTACACTGTTAGAAGAAGCACTATTGTTATTCTGTGGGAAGACTGATACAACCCTGAGAAAATCGTGGATATACCCTGAGAAGTGATTTGGCTGATGATGTCCAAGTAAAGCCTGCCTAGTGCTGCTGCTATGCGTCCCTTTCATTGCACACCCAGTGAAGCCAAGATAAGACCTCTAATTTGGGCTTGTAGCACCAACTGAAACTAACATTTCTCAGAACCCTTTCAAAGGCTCTGTGACTTGCCTGGAGCCGGCAAAGGCTGTTATATCATGAGTAGATTGCTGCTCCAAAGAATAGACAATTAAAAGGACAGTATTTCCCATGTTCCACCCTGGTCCTTCCTTGGGTCATGTTTATAGTAGTGAGATTAAAATGTCCTCTCTGAATCCAGGGGGAAGTGTCACGAAATCTGTTCCTTGAGTAAACTGGGCTGTGCAGACCTTATTAGAGTTTCCCTATTGTTCTCGTCATATGCATTCTATAGTTTACATTGATCTCAGTCCTTTTCATGTACAGTAAAAGAGTTCCTGCACAGTGAGTGCCTCCTCCAGAAAGATAATATTTGACCAAATTTTGGAGAACAAAATGAAGAAAGGAGTGAAGAAGGAGGGGTTGAAACAGAAATCATGCTGGATGAGAAGAACAGGGAAGTAATAAAACAACCACGCTGGCTGCTTCTACCACTGTAGATAGCTTTTGTTCCTCAAAGCTTGCTCCCTCCTTTTTTCATCCACCTGTTTTGCTAAAGATCTTCCACTTCCCTTGGGATGACTATGTTTGCAGGATGTGCAGATCTTCTGATGTCATTATGTCCAGGTACTCAGCTATAGTGGGTGCAGAAAGACAATGGATAGAGAAAATGCCAATATTTATTATACTCAGCTTCTGAAACTGCTACTTGAAGAACGGCTGGTTTGGATCTTTCCTCTGTGTGTTTCCCTTGTAACTACTGCTTCAGTCCAGCAGTCCCTCATCTCAAACCTCCTCTTTTGCTCCCACTCCATACTTCTCTTTGCTCTTTCTTTTCATTTTGCAGCCAGTAGGCATCTGCGTAGTTTTCACTTGACCAAATACTGTGAAAATACTCAAGAAAAACAAGTATTTCTGCTTATTCTATTACTGCACGACTCATCTTTTTAATGACCTGTAAACAAAGATGTCCCTACTGCTGTGCCTTGTAACTAACATGACACTAAGACTCATGAAGTACCCTGCTTCTTCACTAGATATTAATATATGGCCTGCAAGGGTGGAATAGATAAGCATTTGATAATAAACAAATTGTAAACCTACTAAGAGATGTGAAGTAACCCACAGGAAGACGTGTAGTCTATGAGCCTTTTACCATCAGCCTTTAATTAACTATTGGTGGACCTAGGAAGATGCCTAAGATGAGCAGGGAAAAATTTCAAATAGCTACCAAAAAGGTAAATACAACAAGCAGAGCACACAGTGGTTGGTTATGGCTTGATTATTTCAACCATGTTCTGTAGTCACCATCTCTGTTACACAGGCAGAGCACTTTGCACTCTGCTTCCTCTTCCTGAACACTAAATAGACAAAAGAATAGGAGAGGATTGTGAGATTGAAGCCAAAGAAGACACCTGGCAGCAGCACTGTGAAGATTATGTATCTTAAACATTAACCATGCCTGACTTCCTGCTGCTGCTTGCCAACTGTCTGACTGTTACAGCTGGATAAACAGTCCACATCTAGTACCTGCACATGTGCAGCTGTCTGATTGCAGGACTGGTTACAAATTCCACATTCAGACTGGAAAGTTCCCATGCATTTTTGCATATTTCCTGGACAAATAGTGCGCATATTATATCTCACTTCTCATGTAAGTTAGTACCTCTATGTCCCAGTTCTCTTCTAGAGCATGTTAAGTCAATAGCAACGCTGAAATACAGTGTCTCTCCCAGATGAAGCAGAATGCAAGGCATCACACTGGAGTCTACCAAACTGAGATGCTGGGGAAATAATGAAGCACTGTTAATCAGCATACTTGGCAGTGCTGTCATCAGCCAAGTTGCTGTCACATTATTTGCAGTTTCTGGGTGAAGGTGTTCTTGAAGTAAGGATTTGAAAGAGAAAAAAATTGCTATGGGGATGAAGAGGACCTTCTCAAATGTAAGAGAAGCAGATGTAGCAGGAAGTGTTGTGTCTGAAAAAGACAATGCACAGGCAACAGGTGGTGGCATCAAGAACCCACTGGAGACAGATACCACTCTAGTGCTAGTGAAAAGATGAAAGATTGTGTGAGAAACTGTGAAAATGTTGTCAATGAAGTTAAGGGTGCTGTATGGGATGTGCTACTGGCACAGCATTGGCCAGTGGAGTTAATAAGAAAAGAGGGATCATATGACAGGGATGGTTTAGAGAGGCCTCAAGAAAGAACCTACAAAAACTGAACCAGCCAAAGCTGGTAGAGGATCAGGTACTGAAAATGATACCTACCTTGTGTACTTCGGCCAGCAGCATCTTGTGGTTTCTGTGTATTCTTCCGTCTGCTTTAGTTGTATAATTAGATTTTAATTTGATCTGTTTCTATAACTAATAAGGAGTAACAGAAAGGTGTTGATAACTTTTAAGATCTTTTAAAGTGAACAGCTCTCCAGAAACACAGAGCCAGTTTTGGGTTTCTCAGATGGGTGTGTAAAATTTGGTGCTAGGCTAATGCTAAACCACTGCTGCAGAGGAAACAGAGAGTAGATGGAAAGGATGGAGGAAGGAAGGGGAACCAGACACCAAGTCCACTGGGACTGGCCTTGCTGATCCTTCTGTTGCCAGGAGGAAGGGAGAGTCAGGGCAGGAACTGCTACTCCTTGGGTACATCACGTCCTCCACCCTGCAGAGATTGGCCTTGCTGTTGGCAAGAGTGCACTGCATCCTATTCGAGATGCTGCCATGAACAAAGCAGGCACTGGGGCCATGGCTCTTCGTCCATCCTTGGCCATCCAGCACATCTAGCCTCCTTTGCAAATTGCTTAAGCTAGTTCTCAGGCTTAGCTTGGCCCTGAAGCTCAAGAAGGTGGTGGGTGTTTCTGATCACACAAGCAGCCAGAGTGCCAGACCTTGGTCTCCGTATGGTCAAGACTTTAAGGTGTAACACCTACATTAGTCACCCAGGGTAAGCAAGCTAAATATAACTTCCAGTAGATGGCCAATACTTACGTTTTTTTTCTGTTGGGTGTATTCTTCCCTACATGTGCCAGTGGAAAGAACTTTCATTTCTTATTTCTCTTGCTGCAGCTGGCAAAATCGTAGCAATTTCCTGCCATGTAAATCCATGTTGCAATAAACTTAAAGGTCTGTATGGACAATAGTGCATCAATTACTTTACCAGAATGAATTTATTTTTAAAAAAAGGGCAGAGAAACCCACAGAGCTTGAATGATCAATTTCTTCAGAAGTATGAACCTAAGATAAATGGTACTATTCAGGGTTTAAAAGGGCTTTCTCTAAGGTTTGCAGGAGTTTAATCAAGACACAGCTAGCCTCAGATTTGCTGTGAATACAGTATGAAAAGAATGTAGAAAGGAAAACAAAGATGTACAAACATCAAAACTTATGGGAGGGTGGGGAGGGAGATGGGGAAGTGGCAGCTTCGTGATATACAATGAGGGTTTAGAGTCTTGATTTGCAGTGACTGCATTTTATGCCTGTCACTGGCAAATTGACATTTTAAAGATACGCTCTTGACTGCTTTTTCATGTCAGTATCTTTGTTCAGGCTATATCAGGGCTGATGAAAGGAATTTCAATTAAGGATGAAATCCTTTCCTTACTGTATTGAAATGCACAGGGTGGTAGCCAAGGGAGAATGGAGCAATGAAAGCTCTATAGAGAGTTTTTAAGGGATCTTGCTGACACAGGACAAGATAGTTTAGAAATGCCTGGGGCGGTGCACTCTGTAGCATTTTTTACTGTGCCTTTACAAAGAAGCAGTGTGCCTTCACCTTAGTGCCTACTGCCTGAGGCCATATATCATTCAAACTGGGGGCTAAGGTTTTAATAAATCCCAATCTAGTTTAGTCCTCAAGGGAATAGCAGTCTGGAGCCATTCAGAGGTGACTGGGAGGATGGCTGCATAACCTGGCAAGAAAAGGCTGATTTTTGCCCTGTGAATGTAAGTGTCATGGGAAATGAAAGGGTTTGTAAATCTGCATAGCTGTATTGGGAAGAACTGGGAGGAAGAATAGTGAAAGCTTTAAAGAAAAGAACTGTGAAAAACAGTAAGACACAAATGTGAAGACTTGCATAAGAGAGAGAGAAAGAGAAAAAAAAAAAAAAACACAAAAAAAAAAACAATAGAAGGCCCAGGGGTGGATAGGAAAGAAAGAAATACTAATTGTAACAGACCACATCAAAATCAGTTTCTATCTACCATGCATGGTAGAGTGAAAGGCAAATCGGTCCCTGCTGAGCACATTCACGTAACTGTATTTCTCTTTGCATGCATGTCCTTGTCCACCATTTTCCACCCTATTCCTCTGTAAGAATTTTTGTTCTGCTGATACATCCAGGATGCTCACTAGGATCCCTGGCTTCCTGTGGGCTCCCAGCAGTTGTGATGACCTTCAGAGAGACTGATCCACACTCCACTCCTATCCATGCATTCAGTGTGCATGTAGCATGTGCGCTGTAAAGACTTTTTAGGACCTCTATAACTCTATAACAAGTGCCCTTGTTCAGGTCTGAAACTAGAGTAAGTACCGAGGCATTGCTCCCAGACAAAATCTGCACAGAGCGAGAGCCCTGTATCACTGTGGCTAGATCCATAATCAAGCTATCAATTAAAAGCTTTTTTGTGTGTTTTGGCACCACTACAGTCATTAATGTAACAGAGGTGTAGACAGAATTTTCATTCATTGCAATCATTCATCTATTAAGATGATCTGATTTATCAGCAGGAGCCAGAATTACTGCTCATGTAGTTTACACTCATGCAGATATTCAGGGAAGAGGCTGTCATGTATGGAATCTTGATCTGAGTATCTACGTACAACTGCCAAATCTCATGTATGTCAGAGAAACTAAAGTGGAAAACCTCCAAATTTTCCTGCAATAATAAAGCTGTGATGGTGTACCGCATTGTTTCCTGAAAAAATAAAAACTAGAACAATTTTTTTGTCTTTCCTCATTTTCCAGGAAAAAAAAAAAAAAACACAGAAAACATATGCTTCATTTCATCGTAAAGCTCCAGGTGATTTTCAGGGTCAGTGGAGATAAAGCTCAAGCTCCCATTCATGAGTACTGCTCATGCAATTAAAATAGAAAAGTACATTTAGGCTTATGCATGCTACTGCCTGTCAGAAATCAGCAGTCCTTTATTGAAGCTTGTGTACCCTTCAGATGAAGACAGTCTTCACATTCAAACTCTGAAACATAATCTTCAGCTAGAATAAGCTACTAACAGCTTGAATTTCTTTCTCTGTTTAATTTGTTGAAGTGCAAGCGCAGAAGTGCAAAGGGTGGGGATTTATTCCTTATTGGAGGTGGATCGATTTTTTCTCTCAACATCACTCAAACCTTTTTTTTTCAAATCATACAAACATTGGTCTGAGACCATTCCTGGATTCACTGAAAGAGTTGTAAATCTGAAAAGCAGGTCCCATGTTTTCACCTGGAGTGTGCTTTTGAGGCTGGAAACCAGATCACCCAATTCTCAAGCATTACCTACTCCTCCCTTCCTGCTCTTTAAGCTGTTATCTCCCTAGAAAACCAGGATAAAACCTGTGTTCTGGAAACATGCTTTTATCAGTGCATAAGGAAGCAGGGAACTGAACTGTGGAACATACTCCCTCTTCTTCTCTCATGGTGCTGCTAGGGGTTACTTTACCTATCACTAGACACTGGCAAGAATGAATCTGGAGGGAAGAGATGAAGCTACCAAAACTGCTGCTGTAAGTGCAAGTGTACTCTGCAGTACTGGCTGAATGGATTGGGCATGTGGGACCAATGAGAGAAGCAGCTTTTCAGGATAGGAGCAGATGAGCAGAGATGCTCCTCTCTACCAGAAGAGCAAATGGAGGCAGCAGTAAGTGAGGCATTCTGGCTTTGTTCCTCACCAACACCCTGCAACTGTTGCCACTTGAAACCAAATATTGCACCTTTTAGCTCAACACGTTCTGAGAAAAGAAGAAGAGGTGGCACTTCGCTGAGAGAGTGCCCTGCTCTCAGTCGTTTTGCTGGCAAATGGAATTCCCACACAGGGCTTTTAGTCATTGCGGTTTCTGAAAGATCCAACCCTGATGTTCATTGTCTAGGGGAACTTTCCTAGAAAAGTCTTCTTTTGGCCCCTAGCATTTAAAACAGCAGTACAATTACAGCCAAAACCAGAAGCTTAAAAAAATAGGATCAAGTGACCTTCTAGGAGGTCTCCCAGTCTTGCTTGGAGGCAAACCAATGCCATGTCTAACCAACATGTTTTAACCTGTTCTTAAATATGTCTAGTGGGGCAACCGCAGACAACTTATTCCATTGTGCCTCCATTATTCCCATTGGCAATTCTTTTAATTTCCAAGCTGTATGTTTTTATTTAAGCCCACCTCTACCCTTCCTGCAATTGACATTAAGATTAGTGAATGCTCCATTGCTGGCGGTGTTCAAGGCCGGGTTGGACATAGCCTTGGGTGACATGGTTTAGTGGGAGGTGTCCCTGCCCATACCAGGGAGGTTGGAACTAGATGATCTTAAGGTCCTTTCCAACCCTAACTATTCTATGATTCTATGATTCCTCTTCATAGCAGCTATTTACAGATTTGTCACTGCCTTGTTCACTCATTTCTTCAGATGTTCCTTCAACTTTTCTTTGTCACTTCTCTTTCTGAGTCATCCCTGTTCTTCACCTCTCTCAAGCTAACCACAACTGTCCTCAAATGCATAGCCCCAGGATCAATATGACACCCCAGCTATGGCCTTACTCATGCTGAGTAGAATAGTAGGATGATCTCACAGCTTATAGACCACACTTTCACTGATCTATCCCAGTATGATATTTGCCTTTTTTTACTCCTTTTTTTTGTCATGAAGAGCAACATGACACTGCTGGCCTTGAGCCTGCAGTCCACTCCAACCCCAATACCTTTTCAGCCAACTGCAGCTTGCTCTGTTGGCTCTGCACTCCGTTTCTTTGCAATTGATTATTCTCACCAACAAGCAGAACATCACAGTTGTCCTTATCAGGTTGCATTTATCCTCTTCTAATACAATCAACACACTTGGCAGCTGCAGAGTTGCAAACAAATACAGCACTGAGTACAGGGGCCATGTTCAGGTCAGCCCTCCCTTTTCAGGAAGCACTTAATATTCTTATTTTGAGGCCCCATTTTGTCACATCCTGCCACAGATGTTGGACAGCCAGGATGGCTAAGAGGGTCTCCTTGAGAGCCCCTTATATTGCCATGGGTGGGCAAGTACTCTGCTGTATGGCGAAATGCCATACCCCAGGATTGAGCCCTCTGCACCTCAACATTGAAAAATGACAATCAGAAGCAACCTCTCACATTTCTTTAAAGGGAAAAAAAAAAACATTTACTATCGCTTGACTCATTTTGCCCAAAAAAAACCAAACAAACAAACCCAAAAATTATTTACGATACTATTAAAAAAATATATCATTTTCCCCCTTTTTTGCTGAAGCTGCTGTGCAGCATTCACTGTTATATATGAAGCACTTTAAGGCTTGCTCAAAAGATTTTTTTTTTTCTGAAGCATATAAAGTTTTCCACAGATTTGCTCCCCAATCTTTCAGAATATCATCCTACTTTATATATAATTACCAGACTCTACACATCTGAGCTCCCTGGCAATACAGAACTGACTGGAGGTAGCACAGTCATTCTTCATACCTCTGTCTGACAGGGGTGTTTAAAGAGACGTTCTGCTAATCACTTTGACTGAAGGAATCTGGTATATAACTGAACAGACACTCATTATTTGCTGGTGAAGTAGCAGTAATGAAATTCAGTGACAATGACGCAGAGGCTAAACACAGAAACAGAATAATCCAAGTTACTGTGATAGCAGATTAATGTTAAGTATGCAATTAGATAAGGCAAAATAAATGCAAAAGGAAACAGATGTAAACCAGCTTAATAGTTATTTTGTATCTTCTAGCCAACCATATCTTATTAAGGGTTTGTTACTGCACCTTTTAAATCTCTACTAACCAAAATGTATCAGATAGGGAGAGCAATGACATTTTCCCTTCAGGGTTTACAATGCTGAGGTTTTGCCAAGCTAAGCTCATTGCAGGATGCTAAATAGTTAATGAGGTAACAACAACAACTGCATTTATAAGAAAGAAAAACAGTAAATGGCCAGATCTTTTTGGCAGAAATCTTGAGGTTTTAAAAATTAGTGCCAAGGTTCTGATAAACTACGTGGTAATATCCTGAGGAAAGATTAGAGGCTTGTGCAGAAGATAAAACTGAAAGCATATGCTTGCCTGCCTTGGCTTTCACGTATTAATCATAGGTATACTGATGGTGTAATTGGAACAATTCTGTGACCATTAAAATTTGCTGAGCACCATCAGACAGCTAAGCACACATTCCTTGCTCTCCCACAACCAGAGAATCTGAATATCTCACTGCTTTCATGTCATTCCGTAGTAAAACAAGTTTGGTGCTCAAGTCTATTAGCAGGTAATAGAGACTGGATTCTACAAATGCCATAGGACATAGAATCATAGAATCATAAAATAGATGCTTCACAGCCTTCAGAGCAGTGACCCGGCTGACAGATCTGCATGCACTGGTTATCAAGAGAAGACACCTCTGAATCACCCTGATTTGCACGAGCAAGGCTTTCAGTGAGCATGTTAAATGCCAGAGCTGCATTCTAGACCAGGAGCTTGCTAGCTTCATACTGCCACTGAAGGTACTCTGTAGTGAAGGCACTGGTGAATAGGCAGACCAAGAGGGATACGTAGTTCTAAGTATCTGCTGCTCCACTTAGCCATCTTTTGTCTGTCAAACCATAGCCATTACCAGCTTCCGTTGGCAGAGTTGGAAAGCAGAAGAGGAAGGTCTGACAAGTTCAGGAAGAAACTGGAAAACTTCCTGTGTGAAACACGTATTTTTCTTTGGGATCCTTTGTTTTATAGCAAATATCACTACCTGAATTCTGTTGTTCATTTCCAAGCATCTCTGTGATTCAGCCTGGGAGGTGTCTGTTTCACAGATTGCTATTATGGTCTGTATTTCAAAAGGAAACTGATACCACACACTAGTTGTACTGAAATGGGATTGTTTTTTTTATCTTACAGAAATTGAATGAATTTTGGCTCTGAACTGCTTAAATACTGACTCTGGTGTTTAGCTTGAAACAGTCCAGTACTTCCATTGCACTGAATAAAATTGTCCACTGAGTTATGGTCCTGTTTTTCAGGACTGGTCTTTTTAGAGCTGATCATTTAGCTTAGTAAATACAACTTGAAGTATAATTTTAGCCTGGTCTAAAAAGAAAGTGGGTTTGAAGGGTAGATCCTGCAGCTTCTTTTACTTATTTATTTTTAATAAATAAGAAGCTTTCTGCTTCCCACTTTGTGCAAAATGCAGGTTTTTGAGGGATGGAAATTCCATTCTGTCACATTTCAACAGCGATGGCAACATTCGCAGTTTTGTTTGCAGTAATTGTAACAGAAGGATTATTCCTCCCTCTTGGATACATTTGTTTCTTGTAAGTGCTGGATGCAGCACATCCATTTGGCAATAACATCTTCATTGGGGAGCTACAGTGTGCTGGTTTTGTTTTCTGTTTGAAGCTTCTAAAACTGAAGGAGCCTGGAGTTAAATTTATCTGAACCAACACACATAGGGTTCGCACAGATGTTGAGTCACCAGACCCTCCTTTTCCTCACACCACTTCCCAGGCTTTCCTCCTAGGGAAGCCAGTCATAGTCTGGTGAAATAGAGGAGAAAATGTACTTTCCCGTGTCAGCAAAAAGGCTCCTCAGTTAAGAGGAACTCAGGGCAACCTCCCTGCAAATCCCTGGTGTACATGATGCATGGTGACCCACTTCTCCAGCTTGAGAAGCTTGGCCGATCTTCACAGAAATCAGTGAAACCAGGTCAATTAACTGCAGTGAAAGACCTGGCCAAAGGAACAAACAGGATGGTGAAGGGGTGTCAGTGATAAAGGAGGTAAACACAGCTTGAGCTGAAGTGTTCAGGGACCGTAATTCACGTGGCAAGAGGATAAAGATGAAGTTCAGTGTCAAGGCTCCCCTTGAGTCTCTTTTCCCCTTTATGTACACTATTTAGTGTGACCCAGTTCCCATTTTGGCATTGGGGAAAAGCATGGTCCATTCTGATCACAGTTTATTTCTAACTCTGCTGGACTGAAAGGGGGCTCCCAATTTACACTGACAAGGAAATGTGTCCCTTAGGGTTAGATGGTGTCTTAACACCACCTTCCTCTTCCCAGAAGTAGCTAGCTCAGCAGGAAGATGTTAAAATAATTGTCTGGGCTGGCAGATGTTCAGTCTGACTTGAGATGATGAATGAAACCCTGGATCCGCAAATGTTGATAGTTTTCTGATTAAAAACCCTCCACTGACATACAGATAGGTTAAAAAAAATACATATTTCTCTAAAAATCTAGAAAGCACAGCACAGCCTTGATTTACCTATGCACGCTAAAAGTTGTCACCGGCTTTAATAAGTGTTTCCTTCCCCAGTGTCTCTCTAAAGGTGATCCAGCTTATCCTCCACTTTAAGGGAAGTCCTGAGGATCTCATTACAGCCTCTCAGTTTGGAGGCATGGGGCACTGCCTGTCATGTCTTATTGCTTCAGTGCTATGACAGGAACTGCATGACTGAAATATGAAGATGATTGAAATGTTAATTGCTTCTGGAGAATGTCAGCAGCAGTATTTGCCTGGCTGAAAGAAGATCCCCAGGGCATTTACCTGAAGGCAGATGAGGATCTTCCTTACCCTCCTTACACCCAGGTCAAAGCAGGGCAGCTCCGTTGACTTCAGCTGAGCTTGTGGTTTTTTCCCCTTGAAAACAGAGAGATCAGAATCTGTTCTCTATTCATTAATACAGCCTGACATGGAGAAACTAACTTAGCAAGACGGGAAGTCAGCCATGAAATAAACTGTTAATATAAGTAAAGAAGCAATGACAGACATCAGAATTACTGCTGCTGTGCTCATGTTTTGTGAGATGACAGAATTCCAGCAGGTCATTAGCAGGGGGCAAATGCAGAAGCCCTTAGGCTAGATCTTGCCTTTGCTCCCAGTAATTGCCTTTTAAGCAACTGGGAGTTTTTGGATGAAAGGTCTTGCGCAACCAGAATGAACATTTTGTGACAGTCAATTTTTCTGACTGTAAGTCAGAAGTATAGAGACCCTAAACACACACAGCCTTGTTAATCCTAACAAAGCAACACAGACTTGTAGAGGCTGCTCTCCTTAATTTTGTTGTAGCTCATATAGCCAATAAACAGATCACGCTAGCTTATTGCAAAGATGTATTTTCTTTACGCACAGATGGTATTGGAAAACATCTCTGTATATAAAATCTGTAAATACGCAATGAATTAGTTATCTGGTACGCAATGAACTAGTTTTCTGTGCAATATCCCCAACAGGAAGCAAAGTGTGTGTAGTGACTAAAACCAATATTATTACTTTGCTTAAATAGAGCAGTGCATCCTGTTGTTGTGAAGGGTAAGCTCTGACTGGAAAGGACTGTTATTGCAGCTTCAAATAATTCAAAACATTTTTTTAATATAAAAAAAAAGTAAGTTTTATTCATTTCTAAGCAACAACTGTTGGCACTTTTCCTTACAGAAGACACTGTTGTGTCCGGCTATTACTCAACCACTAGCATTAGAGACGCTGAAGTTGCAGGGAACACAGTTCATCCTTTGCGTAGTTAGAAAGGAGTTGGCTTCCCAGTTACACTGGAAACTGAACTTGCAGCAGGGCAGAAAACCACAATTCACAGCGGAAAAGTAATAGTTGATATGTGAATATCTACCTAAAGACTAATCAGCAAAACAAACAAGAAGTGAGGAAGATGACCCACATGACGCTGTTTGGAGGAAATTACTCACCAGTATCCTCTTGCTTCCTTTTGTTTTAAAACATCAGATCACTGCCTCTTGCCAATTTAGTCGAGAATGGGTTAATACAATCTGTTGTGAATAGGAAATCAAGCTGTTTCCAGCAGCCAAGCTGTATTTTACAGGCGCCTGATGTTGACCATGTGCTTGTTGACCTTCAAGGATTAGCGCTTCAGGCTAGCGTTTAATTCCAGGTGTTACTACACATCATGCAGTGCTAAGGGTCCTAGCAAGCATCAGCATCATGAAAGACGCTGATGGGGATAGAGGCAGGATCAAGTTTGCTTTGTGCATGGTAGCAGCATACCTTTGGTATTTTTCTGCCATATTCACTGTATCACTGAGCATACCTTTGAAAGTCTTCTCCCACTGCTGGCTTCATTGCATAGTATTTAGGGAGGATAACTGGCTAAATATTGCAGTAAGATAAGCCTCTCTGGATCTGAGGAAACTGCACTGCCTCTGACTTCCTGCTTAATTACACCAACGCTTAACCAACAGCAATGGTCATTCTCATGCCAACTGTGTGACGTACAAGGAATAACTCTGAAAGCATATATTTTCTTCCTTCTCTGTTGAGAAACTATGTGTAAAACATTCTGTACACCAAGTACTACAGGACATCTATAACAAAAAAGGCCAGAAGATGAGTCCAGGACCCACTGTTATGGGAGTGGAAGTTTTTGCCATTTGTTTCACCATTGCTGGTGGTTCTTCTGTCCCAAATTCACAGGCAAGACAGGACAGAATTGGTGCTTGGGAACCTCATGGGTGATGTGACTTCTCCTACAAGGTGGTTACCTGCAGTTTATTTCCAAAAAGCCAACACATCTCTCAAATGTCAATGCATGCTGCTCTGAGGCTGGCAGCCCCTTTGCTTCTTTGGTTTCAATTAGGCTCCGGTCTCTAGCACATTAGCTTGGTTGCAGATGTCCACTTTTATGAGTCAAGGATCTAACTTACACTTTGTACTTCCAGCTTTCTGGCGAAAAGAGACTCAAGCTCACCACTGTTTCACACTATGCTTCTCCAGACCAACAGCATTTACTAATACATATGCTTTGGAGGCTATAGCCAGCGATTTCCACTACAGTGCAGATGCATGTGGCTTACTGAGCTAGAAACCACTGCCAAAGCAGCTCGTTTTGATGTGTAAACCAGAAGAAAGGTCAGCATGCTGCAGAGCAGACAGGCACCAACACCACTGACATGTGTAGAAGCTGGGAAAAGCATCAACCTCTGCGGGTGAATATGATGACACGGCAGTCTGGTGCCAGGCTGCTTTGGCAGGTCTCGTCTTTCACCCTGTACGCTGCTTTGGCCTGCTCATTATGGACACTCATTTCTGTGAGCAAAGAGCTACCCTGGCAGAAGTTTAGGGGTTGCCAACCTTTGGGTTTGGTTTTCATGCTACATTTTTTAAATGTATCTGTTTCACTGAAAGAAAGGAAAGAAACAAAGAGCCCTCAACCCAAACCCTAAAACACTGTTTTAAAGGTTTGAGAAGAGTGCTGCGTTCTTCCAACCCCCCAGGAAATGACTCAGAACTAGAGAAACATTAAAAAAGAAAAAATCAGCTTAATTGTCTGTTAGTATAAAAATCGATTTAAAACCCCAAAACAACACACCATGAGATGTGCAGCCATCTTGGCTGAATTAGTGTCCTAGCAGAGATCTCCCCTTGTCTTGCCTCTTTCTTCTTTGGCCTCTTTATCCCACAGCTGTCTCTGCTCTGCTCCCTCTCCTTGCAACTGCTACCTCTTTGAACAAATCAGTGCTATCAATGGTCGTAAAAAGGCCAAGCTCTAGCTCTTTCACCTCATCTCCCGGTGTCAGGAGCTCCTGCAGCCACTTCTCTGAGCTCACCTCCTCTTTCCTCAGCCATGATCCTAGAATCAAAGCCCCAGTCTTCCCGGTCCTGTAGGAGGCAAGACAGAGGGAAGGCTGCTGCCAGCAGGGAACAGGATCTTCTCCCCTCTTTTCCCTGAAGCCATGATTTGGTTGTCCCAGCAGCAGGTTGTCTTAAGCAACTACTTACTGGTTGTACTGGGTGGGTATATCCTTTAAACCCTATGACTCTTCATATGCTCATAAACAATGCAAATATTTTCTGCGATTGCTACCCACCTAACATTTTCAGCCTTGGCTGTCCACCAAGCCCAGGAGGGATCATACCAATCCCTACAAATCACCATGCTTCAACACTACACTATAGCTGGCCATGAAGGGAGATTTCTATGCTACCCATTTAGCACAGGGTCCTGTGGAAAGGGCTAAAGGGAGCTTTGGGAATGGGCCGGATCCTTACCATGTTTGGCATCTCTCCAGCAGTTGTAGATGCAGATGAGGGCAGAGTGTGGTCAGGGGGTAATGAGCGCTAGAGTGTGCATCTGGTGTGGATCACAGCCTGACTTCACTTCCTTTCCCTGGCTCCCTTGTCTCGCTGTGCCCGACCATTTCGCCCAGGCCTGGCCCTTTGCTAGCCCGTACCTAGCTTCATGAGGGCAGAGCCACAGATAGCTGTGGCTTCCCAAGGTGTGGGATAGCTGGTAATCACTCCAGTGAGCCTTTGTGGGCATATTTTCTTTCTCAGGAGCCACCAGGTCTCCCCAGTGGCATCTGGAGAGCATCCAGAGCTGAGGGAGTAGAACAGGAGCTTCCCTGTTAAACCTGCCTGAACTGGAGACCGCAACCAGTAAAACAGAGGAAGGGTTCCATCCGCTTGGCCCACAAGGCTCCCTTAAAAGCTGGAGACAGGAAACATTATCTATTAGGGACTGATCAGGTTTTGTGCTACAGAAGCTCTAGAGGCTCCCACTGACATCCTGCTCCTGTTATTCTGGGCAGAGCCACCAGATTGAAAACAGTCCTGGCTGCAAAGACTTTGCAATTGAACCCAACTACATGAATAAATAGGGCCTGCCCCACCAACAGACCTACAGCAAAGGGACTAGGCTCTTCCCATTTATCCAGGGCTACCAGGGATCACTGTATCTGTGCAACCTGCCTGGTCTAGTCCAGGTCCAGTCCTTGACAGTGGAGGACTATACTGAGTCAGTACCTGGAAGGACAGTAGCAAAGCTAGAAGAAACTCAGATAATTTCAGCCCTCCTTTCCCTCCCTAATAGCTCATTTGACTTTTTGGTTTTGATGCTTAACCTCGCCATCTTTAGTAATTCCCACAGATAACAAAGCTAGACAAACACTGAGGCTGGGTAAGAAAGAAGGACCTAAACTCAAGGTCACAGGGTGCAGGTCCACAGCACAGCCAAGGGCTGAAGCTAGGCCGCCTCAAACTCAATCCTGTGCCCAGCCTGCTGAGCAACACCACTTCTCCTGCTTTACCAGTCTGCAAGTCTTTTACTTACATGTTTAGAAAAGGGTTGGCTTGATTTTTTGGTAAATACCTGTTGCTGGTGACGATGGCATTGTGAAGTTGATTGACTGTAGCTGTGCTCCTGCAGCTTCTTCAAAGGCTTAAAATAATTCACATTAAATCCAGGCATCTGCTCCAGTGACTCTCCTGGTAAAATACAAGGCAAAGAAAACAGTTTAGGATTAGGTTCTGCCAGATCTTCCCCCTCTTACTCATATCTTTGGTACTTCTCAAGCCTGTACAAGGGTACACAAGAAAGTTTCAGTTGCATTTCATCCCTCTATCTAAAGCAATACAAGTTGGTACGTTATGTATGACAAAAATTGCAAAAAACTAGAAATACAGAGAAGCATTGTCAGATGTCCATCGGTGTCCATCGATACCATCAATAACCGATCCCACTTTAATTCCAAAGTCACTAGTATGTGCTTGATACTAGGCCTGCATGATACTAGGCTTGCTATATACATTTAGGAGAGATAAGAGTGAAGAAAACAGAGGGGAGATTAACCATTTATGGAATATATCTGATGTATTTTATTTTTTCTTCATGCTTAAATGACAGGAAAGATGCTTTATCATAGCAATTTTCTGGGGTTTCTAGATTGGAATAAGAAGCTCTCAAACTCAGCAGATCTATCTATCTATGACAGTAGTGCTTCTTGTTGAACAAGAAAGACTCTGTTAATTGCTGTGAAGTGGAAACTGTGCTGTATCTTGGCGAAAGCCATGTATGATGAAGAGCTGCTTGCTCTGCTGGACTTGCACTACTAATAACGCACATGTGTCCACTGGACTATGTGCCTTTTAGGAGTCAGCTGTAACTGGAGGAGCTGTGTGGTGTTGGCGTGGATCACTCGTTAATCAAAATCGGACAGCTGAGCCCAGGGTGGTGCAGTAAGAAGAGTTGGCTGGGGCAGACAGAGGAACAGGAAGAGGCTCTCCCCATGCCAAGTGCTGCCCATCAGGCAGCATTAGTAAGAGCCAGATCCAGAGCACACCGAGACTTGTGACTGCCTGGATCTGACATCCTCCTGTGGTCTGAACCAGGACACCTGGGCAGAATTAACCAACCTCAGGATCAGTCAAGCACATGCATTGAGTGGCTGTAACAAAGTGCTTATCGGTCTCTCATTACTAAAGATTATTCTCTGATGTCTGCACCACTTGCAAAACCTGGAACTGCCTGGGTTTGTTCTTCTCTTGTTCCTCCCAGAAGGTGTATGTGCTGTCAGCACTACTTAACCATTCCCAGGAAGAGATGAGCTTTCCTGAGAGGAAATCAGTGTTTCATCTCCACCCACAAAATCAGCAGCACTGCATCAGATCCACAGTCTGAGGTCTGCATGTAAGGCCAGGGGCATGGCTTGCGAGCATGGCTTGTACCAGCCCTATATGTCCAGATGAAAGGCTCATGAAAAAGACTTAAACCCCTGTGTATCAGTACTCCCACTGTGAATCAAAGGACGCCCAGCCTAGTTTGCCTTCCCCCATCCTTTTCTTTCTCTTTGGCTTCCTGCCATTGTCTTTGGCAGAGCTGGGCTCGCTGTGGGAGTCCAGGGAAAGGGGGCACTTGCTTCTCTTGCCCACTGTACTATCGTAACTCCTTCAGGTACTTTCCAACCTATTCCAGTTTTGCTTGAGAGTGTATATACGCACAGACACGTGTGTGCACACTTATACATGCACACACGCCTACTTTAGGCTTATATTCCTGCATATACACACACTTGTATGGTGACCTTGGTCCTTCAGAAAGTGCGTCAGACTCATTTCTGCCATGCTCACGTATTTCCATCCACAAACATACAACTCCCACCACTTTTCCTGCAGAATGATGACGCAGAAGGGTAGGATGAACACAGCGTGGGAGCATAGCCCAGCACTGCCTTACACACTGGCACCACAACATGGAAGCTGTAAGGGGCAACGAATGGCCATCCTGGGCTTGTCTTTAATGGTGTGTAAACAGCTTGTCACAGCTCAGCTCCTAATTGCTGTCTCCATCCAGGAAGGACCCTGAACACCTACACAGCTTTCGCAACAGTGAACCTTCAGGGCAGGGGCTTTGTTTAGTGCAACAGAGCCCTGGGTGCCCTGGAGCAGCTTTCAACATCCTTCCTCCCCTACAGGCAAATCCTGGAAGCAATCCAGCCACTGGAAGCTGCTCCAGTTTGTGTCAGCAGTATAGGTCCCCTCTGCTGCCTGCACGCACCATCCTTCAGTGTCACAAACACACGCACTTCCCAAACTCCTCCATTGCTTGGGAGACCCTGGGTCCAGGAGCAGGTTTCTGTAACTGTAGATTTTCAGGCTGCTGAGGTCGGCTTTTCTTCCCTTTCCTGTTCCTGGGACAGGCCAAGGCATCTGGCTTTCATTAGCTGGCAGACTCTACTCTAGGAAGCAAATTCTAGTTTGAGAAGGACTTCTTGCTTTTCACATCTTGCTTTGAAGAACCTACTGTTTAAAAGAAAATGTTTTCTCATCCAATGTCATCACTGGTAACACTGAAAGGCTGCTTTCAGCTTGCCGGAAACTGGCCTCAGGGAGACCTCAACACCTGCTAAAGTCCTGCCCTGAGCTGGGCCTCTACAGAAACCCTCCACCACAGCCCTTGTCAGCAAAATTCAGAGCCAGTCCATCACCTAGGACAGCATGTGAGGGAGCCAGGCACTCTTCCTCCAACCTCAGTGTAATGCAGAGCAGAGGAGCCTCACTTGAGAAAGCCGGTTGTGACAGACCCACCAGCAACAGCTGCCAACAGCTGCCCAGGCGGGATGGGGCTGGAGAGCAGCCAGCATTTCCTTGTAAACCCAGCACAGATTCCCCATCCACTGTTCAAGGCTTCACACCATGTAAAGCTCATCTTTATCCCTGGTGTAACATAGAGGAGAGGCCCAGACCTGCCCCCCCGGGTGAGCTGAACAACTCTACTGACGTACCAAGGCCAGATAAGATGTTATATCCACCGCGCTGCTGATGCTGGGGCCCTGCACAGCCAATGTCAGCTCCAAATGACTGCACACAGGGCACACACATCACACTGAACACATGCAGAGAGGCACTTTCTCACCCACTGGGTGGGGTTACCCCCTAGAGACAGATCAGGCCAGAAGGAGCTGGGAATGGGAAAGGGGAGGGAAGGGAAAGGGGAAAATCATGGAAGCGATGGTCCCGGCAGGAAATGCAGATAAGAAATAAGGCATGAAAACTCCCACCCTGTGATTTGCTCTATGAGAAATATCCGCTCTCAGCCTTGCCAGCACAGCGTTTTCTTTAGCTTCCAACACTCAACCTTTCTTCCTGCCCATACTAAGGCATTCCTGCTTACTTAACACACCTGGAATTTCTGAACCACCTTTCATTTATTTCACTGGGACAGGGACTGCCTTGTCACTCGTATTGTTCACTGCCTAAAATGAGAGCAGGAGCAGGGCTCGCAAGCTCCCACACCGTTACACTGAACAAAGAATGAAATAATACATTACCAACAATCAGAGCCAGAGCTGAGCTGAGCCTCTTCACAGTGCTCGGCTCATCACTTCCTGCTGTCATTCAGACTCCAGCCCCAGAAGATCCCTCTGGACCTTGAAGACCCTGTGAGGTAAGCTTGCTACCAGTGACACAGAAGGTGAATGTTCCTCTTTCACATTGTCACCATGCAGCCGGCAGCACAGGAGCAGCGTATGGGATCTCCAGCCCTGCACAGGGGGGGCTCTCTGGGGAACCCAGCTCTGCATGTAACTGCTGGAGAGGAACAGAAAATACCATTGATAAACTCCGCAGAAACAACACGAGACATGCCTAAGAGCAAAGCGGGGAGCTCAGACATGCTGTCACAGTCTGCTCCTGTGGATAAAGCTTTCTGCTGCTTAAGAGCAGAGTACAGAGTGGTGGGACCAGGGAAATGCTGTCATTCATTGATTGCTTTAACACCAAAGCCCGAACAGAACTGTCTGAAAGGGAGAAATGTCACTATTCTTTGATGCAGCTGTGCCACACACTGGAGCAAAGGGAGTGATTTGAGTCCCAGACTGCCTGTGCCACCTACACAGCCAAGTGAAGGGCCCTTGGCAGTGACCTAGGGAGCAAGTACAGCAGTGATTTCAGCTTTAAATCATCCGTGAGTCCCACTGAAATCTGAACCATTTTGTGGGAGATGAATCAGCTCAAGCAAGTGCCGAGCACTGCATTTACCCCACACCATGGCTTTTGATCCTGGCAGAGCAGTAGTAAATAGCAACCCATTCTCTGGCTTTTTTTTATAATAAAACCCAGCAAAAATTCATGGCATCAGATGTGTTTTGGAGAATGGGTCACACTGGTGTTAAATACATCCCTTGTTCTTCTGTACCCTGCAATGATCAGGCAGCAAAGGAGGATTTTAATAGAAGAATAAAGATCTCTTGTTGGGTGGTTGGCTGTGTCCAACCAGGCAAAACACACCAGGCAAAGCTTTGTCTTCCCATAATACAGGCAAAATGAGAAAACATAATACTGAATGAACATTGAGGGTGGTTCTCATTGTTATTCAGGACTCATTGATCGGTAGCTTTGATTCTTACAGTAAGCACTCAAGAAGTTGTTCAATGGCTGAGGAAACCTCATGAGGTGAAAAGAAGGTGCCCTTCCCATTTGCTCTATCAGCAGCAGCCCATCCATCCCTAAAACCAGGTCTCAAAGAAGCCAAGTTGGAAATTAGAGGCTTGTGAAGGGAAAGAGGCTCCCTGCTCAAGAGAAAATGACCTTGGTCATGTCACCCAGAGCCCCCAAACATCAACATTTCAGGGATTATTGTGGTTTTCCCAGGTTTTTATTTGCAAAGGTATTCTTTTGGAGGAGGGATTTAAGATTTGCGCTCACAAATAAAATAGAATATAACTTGCATAATGGGAGCAGTTCAGTTTTACATGGTTGTCTCTTCATGTTTACACAGCTGGCCAGCTAGCATTAAAACATATTTTCTCAGGAGGCAGTGTGGTCTAGTGGAATGAGCACGGGCCTAGGAGTCAGGAACTCCCACATTGTCATTTTGGGTCACCAGGGATTTGCTTTGGTGCTCAGAGAGAGTCATTTAACCCCTGTGAATGTCAGTGTCCCAGAAAGATACTTCCTCATCACAGCTTGACTTGGGGATCAATGTGGTAGTCCTGGGGCAGGAGAGGACTAAGGTCCTGATGCGGTACCCAGGGTTATCAAATAAAGACAGCAGAGGGATGCACTGGCTCCAGCTTTCTTCTCTGTCTTCACCTCTTGTGGGTTTGGCTTAGCTGGTCTCTGAATCAGAAATGATGAATCTGACACGGTCTTGCACAAGTCCTTCTGCTGCAAATTGAGATCATCCGTAACTGCACTGCAATAGTTTGTCATTTTTCCTAGTAATGAAGGAACACAAGCCTTCATGGTAAGCTCTGCAGATCCTCAGTGAAGTGAGAAAGCAAACAAGTAGCAGCACCGACTTTTAGAACAGAAAATATTAATGACTGAAAAGCATCAATTTCCAAAAAGCTGATGAGCATATCAAATATTACATCTGAACAGGAGTCCGCATGGCGATGGGACCAGGCATACTGTGAAAAGACTGGCTCTTGTTCTAGCTCAGACAGTTGAAAATCAAATAAGCTCTAAACTGATACTGAACTAGGGCCTATCCTGTGACACCACTGGAAATTAGAGCCTTCCTTCTTAGGTTCCTTCAATTCAGGATGCTTTTGCCATAGCACTGAGAGCACAGAATAGACCACATTTGACCTGGAAACTGCATGTTCACCAATCCATATCACTTCTGGGTGACAATGATGAAAATAATACTACAGGAAGATGTTTTGGCAGGTAGCTAAACTGTGATCTTACCCATTAAATATCCTTGTTGTTTACCTCTCCCACTGTTGTTACGTCTGGTAACTGCTGTGTTTGTGTTTCACTCTGCTGTTAATAAGAGTTTTATGTGATGGAATACTGGAGATCATCCAGCAAAATATGTTCCAAATCAGGCAAGAACTATTTTGTTGCTTCACTCCGGTTCCTCTCTTCCCTCTCTTGGCTTCTCAGGGCCTGTAATAGAAAGGAACAGTTCCTTGCAAAACTCAAGGTCTGGCCTTGCTGATAGACTGTATCTGGAGTTTTGTCAGCAGCTTGAGGGGATTTTTGTCAACAACTGGAGTCACTTTAGAGAACTGGTCTGCTCTTTGTAAAGAAAACTGCAAAGGAGGATGGGTGTGGGAACAGCACATCAGAGAGGCAGTGTGGTACAGTGTGCTTCCTCAGGGCTTCTGGATACAGGGAAAGGATGTGCCAAGGCATGAAGGAGACAGAACTGGAGGTGGCCACAGCCCGGGAGAGTCTTGCAGGCTGTGTCTGTTCAGCTGCTCTAACCTGCTGAGGAGACCATGGGGCTTTGTAACTGACTCAGGGTCAGTGACCACGCAAAGGGTCTTGGTGCCCCCTCTGACTCTATGGTTGTGCCAAACACTGGCTCTGATCCCACTGAATCCCAGGAACACGAGGGACAGGACCCATGCACCCATCTCTTTCACCCCGGTGAAGCATGGCTCTTCCCAGCTTCATACCTGGTCAACCAAGACTCTGTCCAGACAAGGATGGAGACAGCAGGACCACATTGGCAGCCTGTTCCTATGCTGCACAAGCTTTCTGAGTGAAGAAGCTTCTTCAAATGTCCAGACTGAAGCTCCTGAGCCTCAGGCTGTGGCTGCAAAGCCCCACTGCTATCCAGGGTTCAGGAATCAGATCTTTTGCTCCATTACTGCTAAGCACTAAGGCCGGTGAGGAGCAGAGGAAGGTGGCAACCATCTTAGCAGCATTTCTGGACACATTTGAGAAAAGTACAGGTTTTTAACTCATTTTCATAGGTCATGGGGAAGGATTTTTAAAATAGACTGTATCCTCTTCATGAGGAACAACCAAAAGAAACAGAGAGATTTCCTCTTCTGGATGGCAGACCTTAACAGCAAAGGAATTTGAGTCTTCAGGGTATCTTTAACCCAATACCAGAACCTCCTGGAAGCAGGAGTTATTAATGGACTTGTTGCTGGAAGCTCAGCTCGAGTGTTTAAAATGACTGTGAACATACTCCTGATGGGAGAACAAGCACAAACCCAACAGCAAACAGGACTGGGTTATGGGATATTCCCACCCCTGCTAATAAAGTTCTCTTTCAACGCTGAAGTCTCGGGCTGGTTTTAAAACAGTCTTGTAAAAGTGCCTTATGTTTCGTAAGTGACACCTTATGAACACAGGTGCAAGGGATAAATGGGGATTTTACAGATCTGCCAGAGGAAACCTGCTGCCCGAGCTCGGAGTGGGTGCATGGTCTGCCATGGAGTGCTGTCGGCATCTACAGCAATCTATAAATATCCGGTACTACCACTTAGGGAATTAGGGGGGTTGTCTTTTAGTAGCCTTATTAATATAATTGACACTTACTTCAGTGAGTTTGCTGGGGTATTTCATTGCCAGATGATGTATCCAGGTCAAACCCTCAGGTCAGTGAAGAACCCCACTCCCTCAGCAGGGTCTGAAAATCTGGGTCAATTCGTGTAACTTTGATGAATCTTTGGAACTCAAATGATTAAAGTGACAACTTGCACAGAGTCCCTGCTGAGGTCTCTGACCTTAAATCATGGAGGTCACAAGAAACACATGAAGAATCTAAACAAACTTCAATTCAGAAGTCCTCATGATTAAGCATCTCTGTGCAGTGGTGGCATCAATATGGCTTAAAGGAAGTGCATAACACTTCAGAGTTTCTGAAGAACTAAAGCATTCCATAGGAATTTCACAGATTTCAATAAATACCTTTTTTGCCTCAACCCCACCAAATACACATTTCGGAAAGACAATGGGAAAGAGAAGCACTTCAAGTTCAGACATTATCAGTTCTGCAAATTCTTCATGAAGCTGTAACTGTCTAGTTTCAGGGCTGCACAGAATAAGATGAAGACACTTTTCCACACCATACCAGGATAGGTGCAAACGATCAGTGTTTGAGCCTCATGGGTACAATGACAAAGATCCCTTCCTACATCACTGAATAAACCATCGGGCAAGAACTCTTCCTGACTGCACAAGACAACCACGATGACACATGTGCTTGGTATTAAAGGAAGAGGCTGTGAGTAATGTCCAAACCCAGATTTTCTTTCACTATAGCATATGTCCTGTTTTGGAACGGGAGCCTTGCTGGAGCTCAGGGTGTGAGCAGTCACATACGGAAGAGGGGAAGGAAACAGGAAGCTCAGGGAGGACTGTGAGTCCATTCCTGCATCCCTGCGAGCTGGTACCAAGAGGACAAAGCAAGGGGGGGCAGGAGCTGTTTTTTATAGGTTCCTCTTCAGAAAGGGGGATGCTCCATGAGTGAGCATCGTTCCCTCATCCCCAGAAACCAACACTGACTACCTCAAGCAGCCCTAAATTCTCACCCAGAGCACTTTATGCTCTCCTGATGGCTGGAGCAGGTGATGGAGGGAGGATGTGACATACCCATGAAGAGTC
>JASSUY010012727.1:0-15408 GCA_032466535.1 Forpus xanthops | reverse complement strand
AGCTGAAGCATTAGAGTCCCATTCTAAAATGAACAATAATTCCATTCTTCAGTCACTGGCACTACAGCATTGCCTCCTGATGTCTTTAGCTCAGAATTACTCTAACCACAAACAAAGTCATGACGTTTGTTTGTGATTTACATGAAGGGAGGAATCCCACAGCATTTACATCTCCTCTGACTCATGTTTTGGTATCCCTCATCATGGGCCTTCACACAGATCTGGCCCTGGACACAAAGGAAACCCAAGGAGAAAAGGGCTGTTTTTGAGACAAAACCCACAGTACAGGTTTCTTCGTTACGTGGAAAGGATGATGACCCAGCCTTTGCCTCCCGCTACATGCACTGAAGACAGTGTGGGTTGTGTGTATGGGCGCCAGGGCAGCAATCTCTCGTGTATTTATTTAGCAAAGCGGAGGTCTCAAAACTGCAATGCTAACAGCAACTTGGGCCTTCAAAATCCTTGCTCCTCAGTGACAATGGGTCTATCTGAGCATTAATTCTAGCATTGAACGTTAAATAACTATACTGTGATTTTATTTTGTAGACCGAAGCTGCCTCCTGCCAGGGCCACACACAGAACTGCTTTGGGCTCCAAGGGAAGGGTCATTAGCCACAGCAACAAGGGATGGGCAGTAACTGGGGAAGGCTCTGCAAGCCACCCAAAACATGTTTGGGATGACGGGGTGCACCAAAGCAGTTCAACCATGCACTTCTATGCTTCAAGTCCTCTTGTTTTTAAAAACATTCCAAGTATTTGAAACCTCACTTCTTAGCCAAGAAGAGGAACTTGCTATTTATAAAAGAGGCAGCAGCACTGAAGCATTGGGGGATTTAAGTCTTCTTTACAAGGGTGAGTGCACTGGGGCAGGTTTCCAAGCTGTAGTTGGGGCTTTCTTCTGTCCCTGGATTGTACCTGCATATTTGTAATCACAGCAATGTGTGTATAGCTGCTATGTTTTTGCTTGCAAAAGTCATGGCAATTGCATTTCAGCACTGCTGCATCTTCCATGTGTGAGTTGACATCTTTTAGAATTGGGTCCCAAATGGCACATTTTGTATATTAGTTTTTAGTGCCAGTCTATAATTAGAAGATAATTTTTTCCAGAGCTAATGAAAAGATGCCCTAGCAACCTCTGGATCTGATCCCAAATCCATTAATACAGTTCAAGTGATTCCGTTTGGGTTTATGTGGGACAGACCAAAGATTGAAGAAAGATGTTGCCAAGTATTTCCAACCAGAAATATGCCGAGATTTGGTAAAAAAGGATGGAAGAATTCATCCTGCATCTGTCCCTGCTACATCCAACTTGGAGAGAAACTGGGAAAATTCAATGAGTAACACTTCCTGAACTATGATGTTATATTGATGGAAATGTGGCAAAGAATTAGCTCCCATGGAAAAATTAAGAAAAATGTATTTCTATCATCATAATGAAGACTTGAGGCGTTGTTATGAGTCAGTGGTGCCAGTCTGCAGAGCCAAAGACGCTAAGTGTAGGGATACAGTGAACCTCAACTGCATTTCTTTCCAGTGTACCAGCCTTTGTGTGTATTTCTACCATGGTGTCCTGCCACACCGAGCTCCAGCGACTATTTGTTAATAGACATTTGGCTCCATTTCATATCCAGTATCTCCAAACACAGATTCCAGACCAAAATTAATAGTTTCCAGCCCTTCCCCACCCAGTTGTCACCCTGGTGCCCAGAAGTACACTTGATTTAGCACATGGGATCACAGGTTAATGACGATATATCTGAAAGGAGGGATCCTAAACCAGCCTAACCCTAAACAGCCCAACCCCTCCAAACTCTGCTTGTCATTGATGCGACACCCGTCCTGTGTATGCCTTTCTGTTTGGATAATGTCATTCAAAAGTAACCAAGAGCATATTAAAATGCACTGAAAAAGCAGCAAGCGGCCACCACGCTGAAGGCACGCTGTGTTTCCAAATGGGGGGTCTGGCACATGCCCATTCAACAAAGATTTGCAAACATCTGGAGAAATGCCAAAAGAACATAACTTGAAAACCCAATTTTCACAGCTGAACAGCAAGAATGGAAAACTTTGACTGACCAATCTGTCTCTTTGGGATGAGCGCTTGGTGAGCAGAGCCCAAGAAAGTAGATAGGGCTGGTGGCTGCATTGGATTAAGCACATCCCAGAGTCCTGCTTTGACCACAGGTCTCCCACAAGCAACTATGCTTGTTCTCCACAGGCAGAACCTTGAAAATAGAGTTGGAGCTGTGAAAACACCACCTACCCTGCACCAGGAATGCAGGCCCCAGAACTCAACACCTTCAGTTCCTGCCATGGTCCAGTCATCAGCTTTTGGGATTTATCAGCAAGGTAAATCCCGCTCACGAACTATCAAGTTGACAAAGAAACACACCATAAAACAATGAAGCACCACAGTGAAAGGCAAATGCACTTTACACAGAAAGTCTGAAAAGGTCACCAGAATGTTTGTAGGAAGGATACAAGTGTTTTTAAACTTTGAACAAGGAGATCTAATGGTGGATAAGGAAACCACTGTGTTACCACCCCAGCGAGTGAATAAAATTGCCACAGCCTCGGGATTAACTGTAAACCAATTGTGCCCTGATGAAACTCTCCACAATACAGACACCAATTCACACACCCCCGTGCCATCAGCAGAACAGGGCTGTTGATGATGTTCTTCTGGAACTTCTTTTAAAAGCTGACATATCCCATTCCCTCTGGACGGCCTTTGCACAAGACAGATAAAAGGGGAACTTCCTGCCCATGTTCACACAGCATAGGAAGAGATTTCAAACGCAAAGATCAATGCTTAATCTTCTGATATTTGGCACGAATCTTAAAATTCAGGGTTATTTCTTACCTGACCGTTCCCAACAGCGTATCTTACTTATTTACAGAAAGACGGGGATTAACAACACCTCATGACGCCTTTATTTTAATGAAATTTAAAAAGGCAGTTATTAGTTATACATACACACAACTGGTTCTGTACTTGTTAGTCATAAATATAGAACATTCAGAAGTACAAAATACACTTTATCCACAGCACAATTTCACATCAATATGAAGAGTTTAAACAGATACGTAACCAAGTGCCTAACAATGGCAGAAGCCCATTTTTGAAGTTGTTCTACTTTTCCTTTTTTACTTTTCTCTATTTTCTTTTTATCTTTACAGACCATTAATCTACACAAAGTAATCAGTGCCTGCAGTCATCAGTCCCATGAAATGCACACTGGTTTAGAGTAGGTAAAGACTGACCTTTTAAAGACAATTAGATGCCATCACCTTTTCTTTGCTCCTTTAACAGAAACAAAACCAAGTCCACATTCCCCTCTTCTCACAGCCAACAACTGTGAAAAATGGGACTCTGGCAAAAAAACTGAGCACTGCCAAGAAAATATCTGAAGTAGGAATTAGTCCACTCGATACCTTGCAAACAAAGAGCAACAGCAGTATGACACTGATAAGGCATTAATGACAAAATGGCTGTATTATTCTCAAAGAAAGAGTACACCTATGTATAAAAATATATGTCATAGCAATTGGGTAAATCCAACACTATTTAACACTGTGCCCAAAGTAATTAAGAGTTAAAAAGGCAGTACTGCAAGAAGTATTTACAGTTTCATACTGTACTTCAAAACAACAACAAAAAAGGCAACAAAGCTACAAATGGAACTATCCGGTTAAAGCATCACCATAAGTACTGCCAGTAGCACTTGTAACAGGTAATGTGATGGAGTCCCTCTTGTTAAACAGGATTGCTCGTCTGAATTAACTAATGTAAGTAATTTAGTATCTAAGACCTTCTCAGTCTACATGCCTGTGCATTGAAATAGCTCACCCGGACCATTACTATTTGCAGTTTCTTGCTCCATCGGCTTACAACCCAAAAGATTCAGTGTCAGGAAACACCATGTTTGCAACACAGCTCGATCAGGAATGACAGCTTTATTTCCAGCTTTAAAAATGCAAAAGAAACAAGAAGTCCACCACCTGTGTAATTCTGGAAACCGGCAGCCACAGTGTCAGCAAAGCTACACCAACGGCACATGATAAGAGCGTTAGCATTCCAAATGCACTTTATAACTTCAGCTATAGGATAAATAAGTTGCTTCACTAACCAAACACATGATAAAAAGATACAGTACAGCCAATGCTACACAGCTCTTTTTGGCCACAAAACCTGGGATGAGGCTGTTTCAGAGGAGCAAGCCACTGACATGACAGCAGCACATGGCAAGGGCAGTGCAGGCTGCCCAGCAGCAGTAGCAAACGCTGAACTTGCTCATTCGCTCGGTCAGAAGCACAAAGTTGCCAAACTCCTGAAGCTCTTTAAGTGCTCCCTCCTCGCTGGCTCGGGAATGGCACCGCAACACCTCCCATTCAGGCATGGGAAAGTGCTGTGGAGATGGGAAGGCTGTCAATGGGAGGGAAGGCAAGGAAGGTGGAAACGCAAGAAGAAAGCTCCAGCTCGTGTGGCCGATAATGGCTCAGAGGGAAAACCCAAACCTGGCCCTATCTGGACAGCACCTTCACAGAGAGCCACCTGCTTTCCCAACCAGAAAGGCGAGCAGCAGTCCATGCTCTGATGCCTCAGGCGTATTGGCTTTAAAAAATTAACACTGTATTTAAAAAACAAAACCAAAAAAAGAGATGTGCTTGAAATTCTAACAGTGCACTTCTAACTGCACAACCAACTGCTGTACATGAGAAGCCTTCTACAGTAGTATAAAAAACACAACACACTGAGGAAGATAGCATCGCTGATGCTAGGTAAAGAAAATTACTTTAAAACCATTACTTTTAGATAGAATTCAGGAACATGTATTATAACCATACTTACAGCAGTTTGTTGGGTAACATAAGAGAGGAGCAGCAATTTTTCAAATAATTTTTCACTTTATGGAGGAATATTTTTAAACATTTTAGAAGAAGTGACATTTACATCATGTCGGGCATCTTCTGTGCAGGGACACAAACTGCTCCTCTACTGCTTTCTCCCTGGCAATCAGCCCCTTTCAAAAGCATGCTTCACTGTACAGATGCTGACCACCTCGTTCAGCTGGTACAGCATCTAGGCACCATTTACAGACGTCAATGAATTTCATTCTGGGATAGCAGAGCTTTTCCCACCTCATTCAGTGAGCAGTCATTCATCATGAATGGAAAGGGAGAAGGCTCTGAGAAAATAAACATCCATGGATTTAAAAGAACAGAGCATGGCTTCCTCACCTACAAAGGTATTTTCCCAATCTCTGGCATAGAAGAGATGTAAGGATTTTCTTTTGTTCTCAGTGTGATTCTGGTGAGGCAAGTACAGACCAGGAGATCTGAGGCCTCTCCAGTACTGCATCTAGAGATATAAAGAGTCCTTAGCCTCAGCTCACAGGGTAAGAAATTGGTCCCAGATTTAGCAAGAGAAACAGTAGGAAGGACTCTTCCTGGATACTGAAAATTACATGCTCTTCTCAGAGGTGGTCAGGAAAGCAAAGCCAGATGGGACCATCACGATATGGCTGTTAAAGCCATGTCCCTGGGTTGTGTTTGCTGTAGCCCAGACACCTGCATTGCTTGCCAGCATGAAACCTGTGTAAGCAGAGCAGGCTGCGGGACAGGGGCCTACCTGCTTTTCAACATATTATCCTGCCAGGATGGACTGTGTGATGTGCATGGTGACTCCCCTTGGAGGCACCCCAGAATTCAGGAGGAGCTATGAAATGGCAGATCCTAGTGCTGTGAGGTCTAAGAATTGCTGCAGACATTCAGACTTTCTAAATAGGGGCTATGCCTTGGGTTGATGTTTCAAGGTCTGTGATGGTCCCTGAATACGCAAAGGCAAAGGGCAGCTGTCCCCTTCCTCCTCTGCAAAGGCTGGCTGCCACTGTCCAACCTCAAAGGTTACGAACAACTTGCATGTGGGAACTCCGGATTCCACAGTGAGCAATTCCTTCTCCTCATATCCCAGAATAAATGATCGGGATAAAAATGCTGACCTTAGAACCCAACCTCTGTAACTCACCATGCATATGAAATACTGAATAAAAAACTTTCTACCTTATTTCTGATGAAGACATATGGTGGGTAACTCATCCAAGAGGAAGGTGATGAACCTACCCCTGCAGAAAAGCATACAGCATTCAGAATAGTGAAGAGTCCTCAACATACTTGGTAAGCTGAAAATCCTGTATTTAACAGAATAGGGTTAACAGGGTTAAACAGAAGGGATTGCTTGGGAATCCAAGCAAAAATTCAAGTTATCACTGTGTATGCAGTGGACAATAGTCCAATCGATATCCAACTCACTCTAACAAAATTATACACTACAAAACCATCTCACTGCTGGCAGCAAATGATTTCCTAGTAATAGGCCACCACCTTGCACTGTCAAAATGTGAGGTTTCACAGTATAAAAAAGTACTTCACAGAAAGGAAATGCACCAAATATAGAAAATGCAATCTCAACGTCTTTACAGTCATTTTTTACAAGGCGATATTTTTGGGAAAGCAAGAACAATAGAAACTAAAGCAGCCAGTGAGAGATGTAGAGAGTTATAGGCCTCGATTCAGTGCAAAACCAGACTAATAGCTTATGTAAGTTAATGTTTGTTCTGAATAGAGAACCACCTGAATTAAAAGTAAGAACACCTATGTTAAGTGATGGAGACTTCCATGATACCTAAATCCTCCATGTGTATCAGCAACCTTTTCAGTGCACTCCAGAATGGACCCTTTATAAAGGCAAAAGAAACCAGTACAGGAAATCACTTCATACAGCACAAGATATACATAAAGTACCAAAATGTATACACATTCAAGTTTAAGTTAGAAAAGGCAGAGCTGAATCTTCAGCGAGACAGGCCTACATTATGTTGCTTAATCTCACATTCAAAGTGACTTAAAAACTACAAGAATAAAAGAAAACAGAATATTGTGTCTGCTTCCACAAACTTAAGCTTAAAGCAAGGCATTGAAATTGAGCGGTAGGCACTGTAACACTAAATTACCTTACCTTTGCTCTGTTAGTCTTTGTTACTTCATTATCTATTTAAAAATTACCATTCAAAAGAAATATTAGGCATCATTCACATTCAAATATTTAAGACTCAGAGATTTTTTTTTTCTTAAATCAAGCAAAGTTTTTCATCTCTGAGGTAGATGACAATAAAATAATAATAAAGGAGCCGTCAATGAACACCAACAAGTGCTGGAGCTCCTCTGCTGGCACTGATGCACCCTAAGGAGGAGAGAGCAAGCCCTACACCACTATCCAAAACATGAGAAAATGCGTCTTCTGGTTTAGTAGCTTCTACAGAAATGCAACACAGAAAAAGCAGAGCCAAAATTACACTTGAAATGGCCTTGAAGAAGAACTTCCATTCCTGCTTTGCAAGCTATTCCGAAAATGGTGGAAACATGCCCAGGTCAGCAAAATCTTCAATGTTGTAATTGCCAGTACCCTGCGTTGGATCCCCTGGCATTGGCAGCATGTCCTGCATGATAAGGAGAAATCACAGTGTCACTTCCTGACATGTTATCCAGACACAAACTGTTTCCTGTTCATCTTTTAAAGTAAACCCAGAAAAGACCAAGTTTAGATAAACAAGGTGAACACCAGACCTGTGCAGGGGGCTAGGCTAAGGCTTGTGTGCTACTTATGCTGAGGTGTTTCTGAACTGTGGGTGAGACTCTAACAGGGCAGAAGTTTTGGATTGCTTCTCTGAATAAGGTACATTTGAGGTGCCACATACTCCTCCCAAGCTGAAACAGCTCCCTTTGGAATAGGTAGCTACATATGGAGAGAAACAAACTATTTTTGTTATATGAGAGGTATTCAACATCTCATACAATCATGCACAGAAAGCAGGTCTTGCTGCATAAGCTTGGGTATGGGGAAGGTCTCACCTGCTCACCAGCAAGTCAGTGAATGTATTACTGCTCTTAGCCCTGAGGAACACTAAAGACTGGACATCCACCCCAGCCAACAAGACGCCCAAGCAGCCTTCATGAATGTACAGAGGCAAAGGAAATACCAGGAACTTCTCAGAAGGAATGGGATTCCATGGTAATTGCTCCCACGTGTCTTGAGCCAAGTGAAGTCCCTGCAGGAGTCTTCAAAAAATACTCAACCTTTCCTCTCAGCTGGAGACCAAAGCCACAGGGAAAAGATATCCCTTGCTGAGAAAACCAGAGTTTATGCTTGCCTTTCCTGTCAGTCCTTACAATAACAAGCTCTTACTGCAAAGCCAAGTTTTGCCAGGGATGGCTCATTATCCTTACAATAAAACATAACCTAAAGAGCAAATAAGAAAGCTCACAGGGTTGGCTCTGTGAAGGAATAACTACTGTGAGCTCTTTTCTACTGACAAATTACCCCAAAATAAGATAGATAGGAATCCATCTGAGATCTCTTCAGCATCCCTGTTGATGGCGGTGAAAGAGGCTGTGAACACAGCTGGCAGTTTCTCAGCCTTCATTGTCTGACCAAAACTTGCACTTATTTTATGTTTTTCCACATTCCTTCCCGGCCAAGGGGAAGTTGTAGCTGTCCTCACCTATTTACACTTCTATCTCTAACGACATTTCTGCTGCTGGAGCCTCTGTAGCAAGGTCACTTCAGGTACAGACCCAGCAGGGTAGCTCCCCTCTTGAGTCTGCCTCTCTCTTTTATGTCCAGCAAACCCAAGGCTGGCTTCAGGCACAAACAATGCAAGCAACTTCTTGGAAGCATTTTAACTGGGCTCATCTAGGTTTCTCATCACATCCTGCTATTGTCCTAATTCCTTCCAAATGCACAGCCTTCTAAGAGCTCTGCAGGTGAGCATAGTTCTCCCTTTCTCCCTTGTCCCTCCTTCCCACTAATTCCATAAGACATTTGCTGGGACTCAATGTTGCTGCTTGGAGCAGCATGTGTGTAGGCCATCGGCTCCATGGAATTACCATGAATATACTTTAGCTTTGCTAACAGAGAGGGATGCCACATACAAGTCTTGCAAGGGCCATGGGGTAAGAGCATGCAGACAAATAGCTACTCCAGATGTAGTAATGTCATTTGTTCCTCTGTGAAGTAATGGTTTGCTCACACAGGAATATTTTCAGGCTAATGTCTCTTCTGCAGCATTCCTCTGAGTGACTAAGCATGAGCCCGGTCTTGCAGGTGAATTCACTTCCCAAAAGATAACGAGGTGCCCCACTTCAAACCTCGCTTGGGGCTTGAATTGTCTTTTCTGCATTTATCTGCATTGTTTTGTTGCAAACTGCCTTCCTGATCTAGTTTAAAAACAAGTTATACAAGGAGAGAGGCCTTATTAGTTAACTTATGAAGTCCTACTCCATCTGTAGCGAAGGCCCCAAGTTATACTTAATGTTAAAAAATCAGCTAGTTGAAGAGGATTTTTTACCAGCTATCTGATATCGGAATGGCTTTAACCTTAAAAAAATATTGGCCATTATCTTCTATGCAGTATCAGACTCCTTTCCTGCTTGAATCACCAAAGAAAATTACACTGACATCTAACTGGACTTGTCTGGGATTTCAGAGGCCTGCACCAGGATTAGAAAGACACTCTACTTGGGTCTATTTCATTGCTTCCCTGCAAAACACATAAACCCTAAGTATAAGGTGCAAAGGGAAGGGAAAACAGCATTTTAAATCAGCAAAGATACTGTTCTTCTACAGAAAACAAAACCATCTCAGCTGAGGTTAATGTCAGCTAATAGCAGTGCCAACCTACAGCAGCACATAGCAAGAGGTACTTGCGTCAAGCCCTGCTAAGCAGCCTGATCTTTGAGGGCCACAGTTCTTCAGGTCATTTTTGAGCTGTTGTTGTCAGGGGGACTTTGGGCTCACTGAACTCTTCTCACCTGGAACACCTCAGTCTGGCTGGGCTGCGGGTGTGAATGCTGGTCGCTGCTTTGCTGGTTGTGATGTTGGCTCTGCCACTGGGACCAGACTTCGGAAGGTCTCCCTTGGAACTGGCCACTGCTCTGACCACCTTCAGCTGGATGGGGGAAGAAAGGGCAGAAGTCAGAGAGCAGCTCCTTCAGAACTCCCAGCTACTTTTGAGGCTCCATCCGTCAATGCCTGTGTTTGCACATCGCTTTAGAAAACAGAACCCACGTGACACCCAGCCCCTGTGGGCTGAAAACCCTGAACCACTTTCAGCTCTGAACTGCAGGGTGGGGGCCAATCTAAGAGCAGAGCTCATTGCTGTGGCTGCACAGACATGCAGGTGAATTGCTCACAGCAAAACACAAAGTGACACTGTAAGGCAGGCAGTGGAAAACAATTTTCAAGCATCCCCCCCGCTTACGTGCCATTTTACTTAAATACCAAACTGCAGCATCTGAATGCTCTTTTTTTTTAGAAGACTAATTCTTGCAGAGCAGTGGGACCTCAGTTACCTACTCAGCTAAGAAACATGTAAGCAGAACTAAGATTTTTGTAAGCAGATGTAAATCCAGTAAGATCAACAGGCAACAGTCTTGCTGTGTTAAATGCAGACACTGTTGTATTAAATGCAGAGTGTTGCTTGCTGGACTACCATGTCCTCCAATATTACCACAGCAAAATGATTTCTTTAACAAGCAGCTTATAGCAAATTATTATCCTGTTCATATGGCGATAGCTTCTTAAAAGTCTGAGGCCATTTAAATGTCACAGAGTAACACGAACAGCAATGTGTTATGGAAAATACACTTAAAATGATGACTTCAGGGAGATGCATTTTCTCTAAAGTCTACTGGAAAAAAAAAACAGGATGCCACACACATTGCTTTGGTCACCTATTACACGTACTGTTTTTGTGAGTACAGTCACAGGTCACACATAAACTGGATTCATTTTGCCCCCCATTTCTACAGACTACCCCCAAATATGTAAAATTTCTGGATAATTTTCTTTCAACTATTTACAGTATCTCTGTGACCGTGGGGGAGCCATTCTCCAACATATCTCCTTCTAAGAATGAGCATTTTAGAAAGCTTCCTACCAGGATTATGCTTTTTCTCTGAACGTTTTTCTTCTTTTTTTTTTCACTATTCCTGCTATTTTTGCTTGTCTTCCCCGCCCTGCAGAGAACTAATCTGGGTAGATCTTGTCCTCCCCAGTTATCAATGCCTTCTGCCAGGGGTGCCAAAATTCCTGTGCCAAACATCCCCATGCATGCTATGTCAGATCTCTGATAACCAGACTCAGTCATACCAAATCAATCACTACTCATAATCATGGCTTCAGAAAATACAGAAACACGTGCTTAATCCAATACTTGTGGCTACCAGCAAAACCATGCAAGACAAATAAAGCAAACATGTTACAGGAAAGCGAACAGGCTGTAGTGATGTATTTCTATCACATCTGAAGTGGATAATTACAGTTCTTCCCTCACTGACGTTACCACAAGCAATAACTCAGCTGACTCAGAAACCCTGCAGCCATTTTATGGAACAAAATAAAATCCATCTAAGTTACCCTTTCAAAGAAAGCTGCAAGTTGTTTTTTTCTCAGAACAACACACTGAAATTAACTCAGTGAGGCAAATGATGCTGCTTTTCAGCAAAACAGTTACTGCCAGCCGGAGGTTCAAGACATTCATCTCTGTGAATGCTGAGTTATTAATAGTATCCAAACTGATGTAGGTCAGGAAATGTTTCTCATTAGGTGAAAGAGTTCTTGCCAAGTAGCTTAGGCTTGAAATACAAGGCTGTCTCATAAACAAATGTACAAAGCCTGGTGCAAATGGAAATGGAGGCATGAATAATGCTCTGTGGGAAGAGCTGTTCCAATGCACCTTTTCTAAGCAGTGCAGGTCTGCACTTGGTGAGGCTGATTTGCAACAGGTCTGTACCCATTTTATTCTCAAGGAACAAGAGAAAAATGACACATATTAGCACACTGCTACCTATGCTATTTGGAATGGCATGTTATTACCCACCAGCAACATTTTTCATGTCTCTTTACCAGTGATGGATTCATAGTATTTTTTTGTCTTGAATATTATTCTGCTGGTGGAGTGCAGAAAACTTACCATGGGGTCAGCCACTGGGTCACAGTCTGAAAGCCACTAAATTAGCATGTAATAGGAAAAGAAAACCATTTCAAAACATGGCACCTACACTGATGAGGTTGGTAGCGCAGGGGAATACAAAAGAACTATCTCCAGCCAAACTCCAACAAGCTTCCCCTGGGCAGAAGAACACAGCCATGCAGTCAGGGAAGTTGAAAAATGAAGAGAATGTCACTATGTGCCATTTAAGATTTCTCCTCAAAAGTAAAAAGAAACTGAACCTGCCGACCACAACTGGACAGAACAGGTACTGCTGATGTAAGCAACTTCTGAATCATTCATGTCACCATTTACTGGGAAAAGAAAAAGACAGTTCCCTCATTCCATAAAATACCACAATATCCTTAACTGTGTTTGATGGAGGAGATGCAGCAAGGAGGGAACAGGTCATCTCTGTCCACTACGCTCAACAACAGAATCCAAACCCTTTCCCTACCTGGGCTTTCCAACCAACCCACCAAAAGAAAGGCTGGAGGATTGTCAGTGAAGTTAAGGCTGAGGAGTTTCATTTTTATATGCATTTCTGTGTTAGGTCATTTAAAACTTACCAAACCCTGCACTTCGGTTTGCTAAGCTTGAGTAGGCATTCCCACTCGGAGAAGAGGTGGCTGGGCTGGAAAGGGGGCTATACGATGACGGATCAGCTGGGTAGGTGTGACTTGTTCCAATCCCAAAGGGAGATGACTGAGCCTTGCCAGACTGTGATGGAATTTGCTGAGGAGCAAAGGGTAAAAGAAGGAATGAGTTGCACTTTCGAGGAACAGCACAGCAGACTCACTTTTTAACAGTGTAAAGCAAAGACTACAGAAACTCTGCAGATGCAAACAGCCACGATATTTCTGTCTCAGCCATATTTCATTTCTGTCAAAGCCAACTTATTGCTGCAGAAGGAACACAACAGACTAAAAACTAAAACAGAGCTTTCCTGCTTATGTACCCACATGTACTCAGTATCAAAGCTATGATTTTCTTCACCTTCTTGTAAGGGCTAATCTCAAACTGAACAAGAATAAAGAATTCACCTTTATTTGCCAGGTGTTTTGATTTTGCAGTGCCACAGTAAATTCATGGTTATCTGAATGTGTTACAGAATATATACAGTTCTCATGACCAGTCTCCAGTGCTTGGAGTAAATGGTCAAAAATGTTCCAAAACTAATAAGTTGCTTTCTCTCTCTGCCCAAGTACAGGCAGCAATTATTTTGCCTTGTAAAAGGTTTGGGAGTGAGTATGAATCACCAGCTCTGGGAGCAGAGAAGGAACAGACTCACTTTGCTTTAACTGGGGAGCTGAGTCAATTTAAAGGTATTAAAAACCAACTTGCTATCATTTTAATCTACATAATCGTTTTGTCATATCATCTCCAAGAATGCTACACAAATGATTAAACACTGCAGGCCGCTTTGAAACATGTACAACATGTACACTGAGACTAAGGGACG
The DNA here is from genome assembly GCA_032466535.1 of Forpus xanthops. Taxonomy (NCBI): domain Eukaryota; kingdom Metazoa; phylum Chordata; class Aves; order Psittaciformes; family Psittacidae; genus Forpus; species Forpus xanthops. The sequence continues at coordinate 1,896 of JASSUY010012727.1, read as the reverse complement.
TGAAGTGTTTCATCCAAAGTCATGTGCTACAGCAACATTTAATGCTACAGACAGAAACCATTTTCTGCATCCTGAATGAACCCAGCAGCTCCAAGAAAAACTCACTGCCTAACCAATTCCACAAATTAAAGGTGATTAGGTCCCTGGATACTTCTAATGATGTGCACTGTTACTGGCAATCAATGCACTCAAGCGAAGCTATTAAACCCTGGAAGACAGAGAGCAAAATGAAGCCCCTATAATTCAAGGGGAAACAGTCAGTGACTAGTTACACCACTTAGGCACACACAAATCCTTCAAGCTGGATGGGACTCACCCAGATACAAAGGTATGTGTACAGAGGGAGCTGGTGGATGTGCTCATCAGGCTAAGTAGCTTCTGCTCTGAATTCTTGCCTGGATTTGTATGTGCACCTTTCTGATAACTCTGCAGACTGTGGGTAATATTGCTGGGTGCAAGGTCTTGATCCAAGAAAAAATATCACAGCCTTAATACTAAAGGAAAGCGGCTGTTCTCTTTTGCTTCAGTCAGTGCACATGTAAGTGCAGGACTGAGACCTGCCATTGGGATTTATGTCACCATTGCGACTGCCACTATTATGGACACTATTACAAACTAAATGCAATTACACACAGGATAGTTGTCTTAAATTATTATAACCTGCCAAGGAACAGAAGTGGGGGAACCTATTTCTCTAAAACCATAAATGATAATGACAAAGCACATTAAATCATGTTATAAGTGGGGTCTACTAGCTCTTTTATAGAAAGCACAGAGATCGGAAACCTTTAATGACCATGAAAATAAAACTCCTTTAATCAATACCTGTCCTGGAAATGGTGGGCGATTTCCTGTCCAGGCAACCTGACTCTGATTTAGCTGGCGAGATATCTGTGTCAGATTCTGGCCTGTTGAAGAAGAAGACTGGATGTCGTTCACACCAGGCACATGTACCACAGATGAACTAAAGGAACAGAAACAGTGCCTCATTTGTAAGTTATATTCCCAGTGCACAAATAATATTCCACATATGGAAATCTTGATAATCACATTAAAACTAATTGTTCAATCTGTCTTGATAAAAAATGACTTAAAACCATCACAAAACTATGACATATATTGGCATGCAAAAATGTCAGTCAAATAGACACAGAAGGCAAAATTATTTTGAATCACAAAGCTGTGTGGCTTGGTTGGAGGGAAGAAATGCCATCCAAAGGGATCTTGACACACTCGTGAGGTGGGTTGATATCAACCTGATGAAGTTTAACCATGTCAAGTGCAAGGTCCTACACCTGGGTCAGAGCAATCCCAGGCACAGCTACAGGTTGGGCAGAGAGGAGATTCAGAGCAGCTCTGAGGAGAAGGACTTCGGGGTGTTGGTCGATGAGAAAATGAACATGAGCTGGCAGCATGTGCTGGCATCCCAGAAAGACAACCATATCCTGGGCTGCATTAAAAGGAGTGTGACCAGTTTGTTGAGGGAGGTGATCCTGACCCTCTACTCTGCTCCATTGAGACCTCACTTTGAATATCGTGTGTAGTTCTGGTGTACTCAACATAAAAAGGACATGGAACTGTTGGAACAAGTGCTGAGGAGGGCCACGAGGATGATCAGGGGACTGAAGCACCTCCCCTATGAAGATAGGATGAGAGAGTTGGTGCTGTTCAGCCTGGAAAAGCCTGCGTGGAGACCTCATAGCAGCCTTCTAATATCTGAAAGGGGCCTATAGGGATGCTGGGGAGGGACTCTTCACTAGGGACTGTAGTGAGAGGACAAGGGGCAACGGGTTCAAACTTAAACAGGGGAAGTTTAGACTGGATCTGAGGGAGAAATTCTTTCCTGTAAGGGTGGTGAGGCACTGGAATGGGTTGCCCAGGGAAGTTGTGAATGCT
>JASSUY010012725.1:0-20567 GCA_032466535.1 Forpus xanthops | reverse complement strand
CCCCCCCCCCCCCCCCCCCCCCCCCCCCCCCCGCTGAATGATGGCCAAATTAAGTCTAAAAAAGGGAAAACTGCACCACCTGAATGTCCAGCTGTTTCAAAAATTACAGTCCCGCTTTTGTGTTCGTGCAATCCAGTAATTCTCACATTTCTTCTTTAGGTCACTGTTACTTTATTTAATGAAGCTGTTTTTTCCAGTTTGGAAAATGAATGCAAGTGGTGCATCAATAGTAATAACTGAAAATAAACAGTTTTGTGTGCATCCAAATCCATTTCTTAATATTTATGAGCTTCTTAAGTCCTTGAGAATGAGCTTTGTGTAAATTTATAGGCTGCTTGAGACAAGAAAACTCAAATGAAGCACTAAATAATACTTTTTCTTAGAACTACAGTGCTTCAACAGTTTGACCTCACCTTGTTTGTAAGCCACACAGCCGCTAGTATACTTGTAATGTGTTGCTCAGAACCTTCTCATGCTTAACAAAGGGATACTTTTTGGGTTTTTTTCAGAGAGTCCTTTTGTTATCAGACTTGGTCTGTCTCACATACTGCTCCTTGGTCTCTGGGTAAAAATCCTAGATGCCACATAGCCTTGGGTGACATGGTTTAGTGAGAGGTGTCCCTGCCCAGAGCCGGGGGGTTGGAACTAGATTATCTTGAGGTCCTTTCCAACCCTAATTATTCTATGATTCTATGATTCTTTCAGAGTCTTATGACAGTGACATCACTTAACTTCATTCAGATGTATAATAATGTTGTACTTCTTGTCCAGCATTATTTCCATTCCAGAAATCATTCTATATTTAGTACGATATGGTTCATAACTAGTAGGCATTTGTTAGTGTTGACATTTTCAGTCTTCTGTGCTTCTCTTGACACAGATAGGAACAGTTCAGTGAATATATATATCCCCACTGTGTGATCTCACAGCAATGGCTCTTTCTATTTTGATAGCATAGGTCATTTCTCATCTGAAGGATTTTAGCATCTCCACCTTTGCAGTTGCCATATTGATATAAGAAGGCATAGGTGGCCTTGTTTGTATAGTCTTATTTGCTAACATTTGATTTTTTGTTCTGATTGTTCAGATGCAATGTTAATTTGATACCTGCATTTTAATTTATAATATCTACAGTATATAGACTGCAGATTTGTTATTATTAGTTTTTATTTTCCTTCTTGTAATCCTGGCTTTTGAAAACATAGAACTCTGAATATGCCACTACTATGGAAAAAAAAGAAGTCGGGATTGTTTTTCCTCTGACTCACGTTCTTACAGTTCAAACTACCTTTGAATATGGCTTGACCTTCCCAGGTTCAGTGCTTCCAAAAATTGAATTGGAAAATAGTATTTAAATGTTGAAAAGTCCATGGTAAATCTGTTTGAAGATGAGGCAGATGACATCAGTTAAAATACAGTCTCTACCTCCAGACATTGTGGGGATTGGGGAGAAGGAAGATAAAGTTATTCAGCTGTTGGGTTGTTGGGAGTGACCCCTTTGTTCAACATGGTAACAAAACATAACCCTTTCCAGGTCACTGGGAGTAGAATTTGCAGATTCAAGAGGCTGTTTACAGGACTAAAGGAATAGAACTAAAATTGCTTCTATATATAGATTCATAGAATCATAAAATATTTAGGGTTGGAAAGGGCTTGACATGCTGTGGTATGGAATACCTCTTTGGTCAGTTTGGGTCAGGAGTCCTGCCTCTGCTTCCTCCTGGCTTCCCCTCCTCTCTGGCAGAGCATGAGGCTCAGAAAGTCCTTGGCCTTACATTCTAAGCCATAACTATAAACACTGGTGTTATCAGCGCTGTTCCCAAGCCGAAAGTCAAAACCACAGCACTGCACCAGTTGCTAAGGAGGAGAAAAATGTCTGCTGCTGCTAAACCCATGACACTTTCAGACTTCCTTTATCTCCTTTCAGGAACCACTGTAACTCTATTCACTATGAACTTCGTCTCTAAGTTATTTAGTGAGCACCTGGATACTGTGATTGCTCTGCATGGTTCCTGCTGATAATGGTGCAGAAGTGTAGTGTACCTAGCAAATCTAAAGAGCTGACATGACCAGTGAGAGGAGAGGAAGAAACTGATCTCAGTTGTCAATAAAGCTTACTTGTTTTGCTGTTTGTCGACGAGGGTCTTGCAGTAAACAGTTAGGATTATCATTTCACTTCCTGCATACTTGATAATCAGTAGGACCTTTTAATAAAAAGTATAATGCTAAGGTTTATAAGGTGGGTTTTTTTTATTCGTAGAAGGAACTTGGAAGCATTTGTTTATGTCCCATGGTATAGATATTATTTGACTAGTAGCAGGAATAAAATACGCTCTTTCCTCATATGAGAATTGAGGTATGTTAAACTTGGCTCTCTTTTTGGACTGAAAAGCGTAAGATTAAAGATACGTAAAAAGAATTTGTATGCAGTTGTAAATAACAAAAGCAATGAAGTGACAAACTAGGATTATATTTGAATGTGGTGTTACAGTATAAAATACTATAAATTACTAGAATTCATATTATAGGCTTCTTTTCAAATGTTGCAAATCAGGAAGAATTAAATATATGAGTCGTATTTTAAAAGTTTATTAAGATTTAAAGAATGCTTATAATACATTGGGATGGTTTTTTATGTTATTTCTTGTATGCTTTGGACAAAATAACGATCAGATGGAGTGTTAGTCTAAAGTGTTTCTGCTTCAAAATGATACACAGTATTTGCCTGCATTTTTCTGTTCGCAGCTGTTCTTGGCCGCTATTTGCATTAATGGTTATTAAAAGATTCATTTGTGTTGGAAGAAATTGCCTACCCCACAGGGGAAACTACGTAATGAGTCTTAATTTGAGATCACTTGTTACTCTGTAACCTGTGTTATTTTCCTGGCTAGAATCATGTATTTATGAAGGTGAAAGATTGATCCGTGATTTGAGAGTTAGCAGCTCTTAATTTAGCTTTTACCAATCACACAGAATATACTCCACTTACATCACAACAGTCACCAGTCTTTGGTAATTAGTGCTGCTTTTGAAGGTTATAAACTTTCCAGATTTAGGTGCAAAGACCTACATAAGTGTTTTGTTTGCTTTCAGAGAAGGCAGACATCCATGGAAATCCTCTCATCCAGACTGAGTTAGGAAACTTCTAGATTTTAAGGTTCAGATTTAAGGTGGGAAGTACATTAATCTTGACAGATAGAGAACTTGTTCAGATTTAATTTCAGGTTCAAGTATTTTAAAATTATAATTAATCCAGTAAAGGCACTGTTTACTTTGTATGTTTTGTCTTTCAGATCAGTCATGCCTTCTGGGTGAGAATGTAAATCCTGAAATGATCTAGAGAACATTCCATTCATGTGATACAAGAATGGTAATAGGAAAGTTGTAAGAGGGAAGTACAAGATTATAGTCACAGAAATGCTGTTTCTGTAATCTACTTAGGAACTTGAGCTTTTAATAAGGCTCTCGTGGCTGTTTGAGAGGTCAGAAAGCTTTTATCTATTTGGTACTTTTTAGCAGCAGTCTCCTCTTTTACTTAAAATAGCTCCTGAATGAGGCCCTCAGCACACCCATGCATGTGGAAGGATGTGTGGCAATCACTTGGCAGGAAGGTGAATGTGATATAGAAGAAGAGGAAGAGCATAATTATCCTGTCAACCTTTATGATCAGCTGTTAAGTTACAATACTGAAGGAAAGCCTTGGACTAATGGTAGGTTAGGCCAGCATGCCCTGAAGAATAAAACACAGGATTTTTTCTGAACAGAGGTGCTGCTTACAGTCACTGTGTCAATACTATCGATTTTGCTTCTGGTTAAGCAGTGTTAACTCTTATTGAGAGACATACTGCACTAACCTGCTACAATGGAGGTATGGAGGACATGGGCTCTTCTTTAGGGATGGTAGTGATAGGACATGTGGTAATGGGTTCAAACTTAAACAGGGGAAGTTCAGGTTAGATACAGGGAAGAAGTTCTTTACTGTGAGGGTGGTGAGGCACTTGGGAATGGGTTTCCCAAGGAATTTGTGAATGCTCCATCGCTGCCGGTGTTCAAGACCAGGTTAGACAGAGCGTTGAGTGACATCGTTTAGTGTGAGGTAGCCCTGTCCATGACAGGGGGGTTGGAACTAGATGATCTTAAAGGCTTCTCCAACCCTAGCCATTCTATCATTCTGTGACAGTGTGTCCACAGATGAGCACTTCCAAATCAGGTAGGTTATTTGAGAATTTGCTACGCTAAACCTGAAGGTAGTCAAGCAGCATGAAATTGAGGGGGAAGAAATACTCTAGTGTGGGCTTATGCTAAAAGAAATGTCAGTACTTCCTTGAATTGCATTTGAAACAAAACAAAAAAAAAGAATTATCTGGAGATGTGAAAGGCCTTTTGACTCCCTTGACAGGAAAAAGATGAATTAAACTTTGGTTTAATTAGGTTTTGGCTGGGATGGAGCTCATTTTCTTCATAGTGGCCAGTATAGTGCTGTATTTTTTGTAGCCAAAGCCATGTTGATAATACTCCCTTGTTTTAGGTGAGCAGTGCTTATGCAGGGTCAAGTCCTTCTCAGTTTTTCATTCTACCTGCTGCCAGCAAATGAACTGGGAGGGGACACAACCGGGGAGGCTGACTCAAATTGACCAAGGAGGCACTCCATGCCATGTAACAGCATGCTCAGCAGTAAGACCTAAGGGGCAGCTACCTTTCCCCAGGGTAGCCATTACTCTGGGACTGTGGTCTGCTTTGGGACTGGCTGAGCATTGGGCAGCTGGTGGTGAGTGACTGCTTTTCCATCATTTCCATCATTTTCCATCATTCCATGCATTGTTTTGCTGTAAGTTGTCCTTGTCCCTGTGTCTCATTACCTCCCCTTCTCCTTCATTTATTAGACTGTTTTTATCTCAACCTTTGAGTTTTCTTGTTTATGCCCTTCTGGTTTTCTTCCCTCATCCCATGGGGTGGGAGTAAGCAAGCAGCTGGATGAGGGCATACTTGTCAACCAGGGTTAACCCACCACAGGCTTTTGTTCAAAGTAGACTTTTTTTATACTAAATACAACTCCTTATAGTAGTCACTGTCTTTTTATCCTATATGAAAAATTTCCTGGTTTTGAATATTTCTTACAAGAAAAAAAATACTGATTTTGAGTATAATATGGATGAATATTTCTGTAATGAAGAGATGTAGGAAATACAGGATTTTACCTGCTGATAAAAAATGTCTGAAAGGTATCAAACAAACAAAAAACACCACAGACACTTGGAGATTTTGAAAAGATGCTAGATATCTATCACTGTACGTTTGCCGTGTTCTTTTTTGAATATGCCAATTACTGTGATTTTCTTAAATGCCCATCAGTTTTTGTTAAACAACATCTTCAAGTATTTTCTTGGAACCTTTTCTTGGAACCTTGGAAAGTTCAGTTTTTCTGTGGGACAAATCCCAGGTATCATCCTTGAACATGGAGAGGTTTTGCAGTGGAGCTGCTTGTAGCCTAGTAGATTCAGGGAGGTTTAGGGAAGCCTACATCAGGGGTGTTCATGTGCTGCAGACTGCAGAGCCCGGTTACTTGCAAGCTGTTCATCAGCACTGCCAGGGGAGATATTTAGCTGGAACAAGTACAAATTCCCACACAGCAGCCCACACTAGAGGATTTCTTCCCCCTTAATTTCCTGCTACTTGAGTACCTTCAGCTTTAGAATAGCAGGCTCTCTGCCAGAGAGAGAGCTTAGCAGAAACAGAATGCTAAAATAGCAACCCTTCACTGATAAAAAGACAGAAAAGGACATTAAGTTAAAAAAGAAATAATAATTTTTTTTTTGGCTGATACAAGCTGCCATACTGTAGGTTTTTTGTTTTTTTTTTTTTCAGTCTATTGGTAGTTTTTAAAGTAGCAATGAATGAGTTTTCGTACCAAGGAAATACTGTGGAACTTTGCTGTGCAGTAATTATGGGTGGGTGTGTTTCAAAACCTTTTATGAAAAAAAAACACAGTGGAGGTAGATAAGAAAGAAACCAAACAACAGCAAAAAGACTACGAAACCCCAAACCACTTTGAGATGTGCAAAGGTCTGTAGTAATTTTTATCAAACTTGAAATCTGAAAATTAATGACAAGTAAGAATTGCCATATTATGTGTAGGACTGAAGATTGAATGAGGTTTTCATGAGTTTGAATTCTGTTTACATCCATAGAGAAGCTTTGATATTTAACAATTATTTGAACTAGGTTATAATTCAGTGCTGAAAGCTTCAATTGCTAGTTAGCTTGAAATATATTTTTTATCTTCTTAAGGCTATTGAGCAAATCCTTGTGAAAAACCTTTCTAGCAGAGAGCAAGGAGCATTGGCACCAGAGATACATTAAAAGCAGACTTTTCCTGACCAGCTTCTTTTCTGTGATGATGAAGTGACTGGCTTGATGGATGAAGAGAGAACAACAGATGTCCTTTCTCTTGACTTTAACAAGATATTAAACACTCCCCTCTAGCATCATCATAGCAAGGCTGGGGTATTAGAGACTGGGTGGGTAGACACCAAGGGGAATAGTTAAGAGAATGGTAGCCAGTTACTATTGTCATTCCTTTTAAGTCAGCACCAAGGACCGTGCTATTTAACAGCCTGGATGACAGGATGAAATGCTAAGAGGGACCTACAAAATGAACAGTAATTTCAGGTCAAACATTTCTGTGATTTTTAAAGCTAATACATCCATTTCTGAATGAACTTCGGAAGTACAATAAAGTTAATTTTTTTGTCTTAAATAACCACAGTTATCTTGAGCATTTTTCCAATGCTTAGGTAACTTTCCAGTAAGAAGTTTGAAAGATCAAAATATTAGCAAACTGGGGTTTTTCTTCTTTGTAATTTTGTAACTTAATCAGTTTTTATGTAGGTATATGAAGTATAATAATAATAGTTGGTATGAAGGGTTAGAAAACTACTATCACTAAGGAAAAAATTTAAAGCTGGTCTGGCAAAAGTAGCTTCATTAATTTTAGATGAAAATTAAAAAGGTAATTTATTTTCAGAATTCCCTTTTGAAGCTATATTCTTTGTCACATTCATTTTTGAGGAGTGATAAGAGAAACTAGAAGATAATCTTAATTCCTAGCTGTAATTAGAAATAGTTTTACGTATTTTTTCCCTACTCTTTGTGAGGAAATCCAGAATTTATATTGATCTCTTCCCCTCGTAGTATATCATTTGGGTTTTTTTTGTGTGGTTGTTTGTTTTCCCCATATTTGGCTTTTGTTGATTTGAGCTGTTTATTCAGAAAGGTTTTGAAATAGTCTTAGAGGAAACATAGTACTATACTATATGGCCTCCTCTCCAGACCACATTCCTGCTTACAAAACCATCTCTGTGATGCTTCCTTCTTTCACAAGGTTATCTTCTTCTTAATTGTTCAGCACCTTTCTCTTCTCCCTAGATCCCTTTAGTTTTATGTTGATATTTTAATTGTTCAGTGCTTTTGATTCTTATATGAAGAGTGCACAGGTAGTTAACAAAGCACAAAATAGTGAAGGAGAAAAAAAGCATTCTTTGTATTTACAGTAGGTGCTTCCAAACTTCTGTTGAACTTTTAGTGGCACCAGTGTTTATCTGAACGTGAATAGTATGTGTGCACATTGGGAATAATTATGATGTGATAGAAGAGGTCTTATTAATGAACCAATTTTCATTATGCTTTTAACATTTATTCAGTGACACCAGTCCAGTTTTATGCAGTTCAATGGACATATTTAAAAAAAAAAATGTGATAGATGGAACTTCTTAATTATTGCAGCTAATTGCATTTACTTCCTTCTCAGAAGAAGGTAGTTGCTAAATGCTGTATTAATGCATGTAGAATTAAAAAGTGAATGCTTGCATTTACAAATCAGTCAATGTAGACTCTTATCAGTAATGTATAAATAAATCCGGTGTTTGATATGGCTAATGAAGAATGCAATGAGCCTTTAATGAATGTGTGATAAAACAAGTTATGCAAACTAAATAACCTCTAAGCACCAGCTAGTTTCATCAACAAACGTACCACTTCCCATGCTTATTGATTATAGTATGTCTGTATCTTTCAGATACTGAGTGTTGGGTTAAGGATGTACTTCTCTTTTGTGCATGATAAAAGGCCTAAAGGCGTCACGTGGTTTTATGGGCTGCAAGACTCTCTGATACAGCTGGTGATTTTAAGAGCCAAAATTGTAAAAACGAGTTTGAGAGGAGCTGTGATGCTGCCTGCAAAGTGTTATTCTTTCAGATTTTATGTCCCTAAGCAAGTAGCAGTGCTAGGATCACCGGTCTAAACCATTTGCCAAAGGGCAGCTACCCTTCTGCTGTTTCTTCCTCTTTGGGCCCCAGTAATGTTATGCATAATTATACATGTCACTAACTGATTTTTGTAAGGGAAGAGGGGAGTTTAATTCCAGTGGTTTGTATTTCACTATAGCAAATTCAAAATAAAATGTTTAATTTTCTTAGCAAATTGTATTTCTATTGTAATACAGTTGTAGCTATTGATTGATTTAAAAGTCTGTGTTTCTCTTCTGGGTAGACAAATTCAGATAATAAAAGTATTACGGAAGGAAAAACAAGTAAATTAAAAGTGATCTTTTTAGGGCGTTTTTTTAAGTAACTAAAAATAAATTAGCAATATATTTCTGGGCTTTTATAGATAGCAGAACTAAACTGAAGAAAGTCACTGTATTAATGAGCTTGATTAGTTTAGTTTCAGACTGCTGGGTTCTGTTCTACAGAGCTGTAGAAAGATACATGTGCCCCAAAAATGGATCTCCATACACCTTAGAAAAAGCAGCAGCATAGGCATGTGATTCTTCCTGCTCACAGTGAAGACTGTAACCATGCAAAATTTGAGATCTCAGACTCTTGAACACCTTGGGAACACTGTGAGTTCTTTCCTACTAAAAATGGCTCAGAACATCAGCTGACCCATACCCATGTTTTTATGGTGGTTATCTCATCTTGCAAGTGTTATAATGCTTTAAGTCCCTATTCTGAGAAGATCTATGTGAAAAACAGTTGAGTTTTCAATTAGGGAACTTGTGCCTCTCACACAGTGGATGAGAAGTCGTGAAATCCCTCAGATTCTTCAGGGGAGGGGCTGGGGAGGGAGTGGAAGTGGTTAAACAGCAGTTGTCATGTCTTTGGTAAAAACTAAGCAGAGCTGGAAAACAGTCTTTCCAGAGATGCTGGTGCAAGTTTACACCAAAGCGGGTGCAGTTCAGGTGTTTCTTGTTGTTCACTCACGGAACAAACTTCTCTGGAAATCTTGAATCACAATAGTTACCTCCTAAAGAACAGATGAAAAATTTTACAGGTTGAAGGTGATTTGTTCATAGGAATGCTTCTCCAAAGCATCCAGTGTAAGTGTTGCTATTCTTGTAGTGATATTAATACAAGGACAAGGCATAGTCATACCAGCAACCACCTACAGATGCCCTAGAAATACGCTGATGAAATTCAATACGTGATACATGGATTTCTGTGTTGCTCACAGGTTAGAGTGGATGTTTTTTTATTGTTTTGCTAACATGCCACTGGAAAAGATTATCCAAAAGGTTCTCCGAAGCAGCCTCACAATACCATCTTCTGCAAGTCACTGCCCATATTAAAATACAGCAGAACTTACCTGGAGAGCATAATATTGGATTAGCTAGAGAGAAAATAAAAAAATACTGTTGTTGTACCAAACTTCCAAGTTCATTCTTCTCTGCTGAAAACAAAGTATAAAAATAGATAATCAGTCTTTGGCTATAAATCCTGATATTTTCAGGAATGCAGAAAATACAGATTATCATTCTGCAATTTCCTATTGACACTGGAAAAAAAAGGTCAAAAATGTGTTGACTTTTACCACCCAGCACATTTGTAAGTCTTCAAAAGATGCTTGCTTTTATTAATCTCTCCATGTTCCCAGCTTCCCTTGAATTCTGCAGAAGCTCTATGATCTTGTAAACAACAATTAGTCCATTGCTGAGAGCTTTTAAAACTCTCATACTAGAAAACTAGCAGTGATTTATGCAAGAGGTTAGATCACATCTCCAAAAAAATGGAAGCTCTTTCCAGTGTAGTGTTTTCCAGTTACATGTGTTTATTGGAAGAGCTACATGAACAGAAGCCAAAATAATCTCCTAAGAATTTGTCTTTAAACAAGCAAATTATGAACAAAGTAGCAATTGACTAAAAAATCTTGAAGTAAGAAAGTATACAATATTTAAAGTTGTTTGGCTTCATTATTCAAACTCCTCAGTATTTGAAGAGAGACCACTTGAAAGATGAAGTTTCATTTCTGTCTTTTAATTACTGATATGAAAAATGTAGCAGGATTGGTATACAGGGAATCAGGGTGCTCTTTGCTTGGTATTTCTAATACTGACTCATCAGATGTGAGTCATTGTGTGTAGGTTCTTGAGTCCCTCCCCCACCTCTGTAGTTTGATACTAGTAGTGTTTTAGTTTAATGAATTTTTAAGGCAGTTTTTTATTTCGAGATCCTGCATGGGCAGCTGGTACTGTTGTTCCACTGGCTACTTGGGGCAGCCTTCAGTTTTGCTCTCTGTTGTTTGTTTGCTGTTTCTAAGGAAAGGAGTCATACCTGTAAAATGAGCCTGAATGGGTCTTTTATTATTTTCCTTGTGAACAGAATAGCAAAATAACCCTTAATGTTTTGTTTTGATTTTTTTAGCCTGGCAATATTTTTGAAGTAGACACATTTTTCAAATTAACAATGAAAGCAGTGGGTTTGTGTTCATTTTCACTAGTCTTCCAATGTCTGTAAGAGCAGCGGACTTTGTTATAACAGCAGATCTGCTGTAGTGCTTGGGTCAGCTTCATATGTTGAACTAGTTTTTGTACCTTTACCAGGATAATTCATTTAAAACCATTACGTATCTCATTTTGGCACTGTGAAAAAAAGTCTCTGTGCAATTATAGTATTTGGGACAGTTTAGAAAACTGGCAGTGACACCATTGCCTGGTGGTTAATACTCTCTCTGTACTGGCTTCCTGGCTCTCACAGTGCCTTTGTGTATGTTTAGACAACAAATTCCTAGATAACAAATTCCCTGTAAGGTACATTAAGTTTGAAAGCTTGTAGAAGACACCAAGGGACAAACTCCTGTATTGCAAAAAGCTGAATTTTCACTAGTACTTTTTCTGACAAAGGTTAAAGGCTAAGACAAAATAATTTTTCATACTGATCAGTTCATACTGGTAAATGTAACTTCCTCTGGAGAGTTTTCAGATAGTTCTGTGATTCATATTATAAAAATTCAGCAGCAGCTCAGAAAAAGAATAATCCGTTCTGTTGAGAAGCAATATAGAAAGAGTACTTACAAAGGTGAGCATTTAAAAGGGATAAATGTAGAATAGAAGTACAGTTCTGTTGAAAACTTGAAGAAACCTCTACGTTGTGTGCCAGAGAAGAAACCCAGAAGCTGGTACGTTGATTTGGATGGTAAAGCTAATAGAGCTAAAGGTTTAGCAGATATTGAGCCTTGGTGGGGCTTTAAATACTAAAGTTTAAATAAGCTATGTTGTCACATGAAACATGGCAGGTGCCCACGTGGAGAAGGATCAAAGGTAGGTAGATCAAAACAGCACAAAATAACTGTGGTAATAGTGTTTGAAGTACAGTTATCAATGGTGTTTTCATACAGATGTGTCCAGTGCTGTCAGTCATTTATTCTCTAGGGAAATAGTGGAACTTCCAAAGAAAGTTAATTTGTACTAACATGACAGTCTTGTGAAGAAGCTATGCACACTTGGGAATAATTTAACTGGCGTAATAGAATAGCTTCCCGAAATGATGTTTTGAGTGTAAGGCTTAAAAAATAATATGTAGCTAAGTTATGCCTACTCTCAAGTACTATATTACCATATGATACTTAGTTGTAATTTGCTAATAGTAAGGATTGAATGAGAAAACACCCCATTTTCCAATGGCTCTGAAACATTGTAAATGAAAATAATTGTATTGAATACTAATCATATATCTAATAGCTTGTTTTGATATTGCAGGAAACAGCATACTCCATTCAGCAGCAGACAGTGTGACAAGTGCAGTACAGAAGGCAAGTCAGGCTTTGAATGAACGTGGTGAAAGGCTAGGTCGAGCAGAAGAAAAGACAGAGGAGCTGAAAAACAGTGCTCAGCAGTTTGCAGAAACTGCACACAAGGTAAGATTTGGGTGGGATAAGGCTCTCAGTAGCTTAAAGTCGAACATTCCTTTATTTCGAGAGAAGGAAGGTCTGGAAAGAATTGCTGCCCATTACTGTTTACAAACAGCTTGTTGTTTTCCTTGATACATTTACTCACTTGGCAGATTTCTGGTTTGTAATTTCTGTGCGCAGATCTGAGGCTTGCTGCACTTCTGCTTGAATTGAAACTACCTGTCTTCAGTTTCCTGAAGCCTGTATCAGATACATCTTCCCACTACTGTTCAGCACAATTACTCATACTTTGTGCAGCAGTAGAGTGAAATTGTTGTTAATCCCCTTTGATAAGCAGTGATTATCTGTTTCTAAAGATGTATCTTTTTTATGTCTGGAAATGTGATTTAGGAAGATTTTGAGGAATTATTCTGTCTCAGGAGCGTATGGATGTTTTATGTGCTTGATGGAAGGTATTACAGTACTATGTCTCATGCTTCTGTATATGGATAATTGTGCTGAACTTATATCTCTGGTGGAAATTCGACATCCAAAGCATTTGATTTGATGGTTGTGTAACACATCTGCAGCACATAAAATGTTTTTCAAAAAAAAAAGGGCAAAAGTTTTCTGAATGTGCTTAAGTATTTTAGCATGCAGGTTTGATAGTTTTGCTGCTTAGCACATGCATTAGGCTCTATCGTGCTTATGCCAAACAAATGCCTGGCTACTGCATTAACACTGGGAAATCCCAGATTGGTATATTGCAGTTCTGTACAAACCTCTGTCTTATATTGTCTTTAACATGTCACAAAACAACTTATTTTAATATTTACTGGGATAATCTTATACTTCATGGTCCATTTAGATTAGCAGGTTTCAGCTTAGTGGCCTGAGTGTGGTATGAGCCTGCTCCTGGACTTTTCCATCTAGCACTAACACCTTCTCCTACATGCAGTGATGATAGCTATGCCAACTTAGAAAACCAACCTTAAACAGCAGCTACTACAGCTTCTAGGAAAGGGGGGGAAAAAAAACTGATAAAATAATTTAAAACAAAAGTTGAAGGGAAATGTAGCAGAAATGGTCCATTCCAAAACATCCACAATGCAAGGGGTTTGTTGGGATTTACTCAAATAAAAACTTCTCAATCTGGATTTTGTTCATAGTCATTTGAGTTTACATGTCTCTGTGGCAGTAAGTGAGAATCTTTTATGCAGGAAATGTCTAAGTTGTGCAGAACAGAAAACGATAATCTCCATTTGGACTGTCCTGGGCTGAGTTTTCTGAAACCTTCCCGTTCTAGAAGTTCATGTTCTGTTCTTCACATGAATGTGTGATCATCTCCTGATGAAGTTATCCCAATTATCAGCTGCCTGAAACAGGACTGTGACAGTCCTTCAATGGACTGTAGTTAAGGATGTGTAATAAATGCTTGAGTTTTGTCTTTTTAAGAAGAAGATAACATCTTTATGTTTCAGGAGAACAAATACTCATCATTTAACGATCATAAGGATAACGTGGTAAAATGGAGTTTACAGCATTTGTTGGGTTTTTTTGCTGTTTTTTTTTTTTTTTTTGTTTTGTTTTGTTTGGTTTTTTGTGTTTTTTTTTTTGTTTGTTTGGTTGGTTGGTTTTTTTTTCAATTTTTTTATATCGGTGTCCCACATCTTGAATTGTTTCTTAGAAGTGTAGTAGTCCTACAATTCCTTTTCTGTTACCTCACAAAAATATATAGGGCAGCTGCACAGGAATGTATTAGGTTAGAGAAGACTTTTGGCTTATGGTGATGTGCTTTGGTTTGCAGCAGGGTAGTTTGGGTTTTAGTGGAGCATTTAGGAAAAAGTACAGTACTGTTTATTGTTAATGTTCTTCTGGTTAAGTCTTCGAGGGGCAACTACTACTGAGACCTTAGATGTTGTTTGTACAGAAGTGAAAGTTTATTCACTTCGGTGAAACCAGGAAACTCAGATCCAGCTGAGTGTTGCATAAATGGCAAAATTAGAACTTTATGACAAAATAGTCACAGTGAGAAAAGCACCAATTTTAACTTAATAGCCCTTGTGTGAACACTTCGGTTAGCCGAGCTCAGATTTTGGTTGCTTTATACTTGCCTTCAATATAAACAGTAAATGTATTTTCAAATGTCAGCCTGTAATTAATTTCACCACTACTGTATCATGACTGGATACAGATTTTTCTTACAAATTAATTTCTATATCTGAACATTACTCAGGCAACAAACAGGAGGAGTTGGAAGCCATTATGCAGCTGGGGAACTATGATGCAATTGCAATCACAGAAGCATGCTGAGGTGACTTGCACAACTGTGCAGTGTCAAAGTGTGGCAATGTATGGCTATAAACTCTTCAGGAGGGATAGGCAAGGAAGGAGAGGCAGTGGGGTAGCCCTTTATGTTAGAGTGTGGTTTGCCTCTGCAGCTTGATGGTTGACAGTAAGACTGGATGTTGATGGATAAGAGTCAGGGAAAAGGCCAAATGAGGCAGATTCCATTGTGAGTGTGCTACAGAAGTCCTTGAGCATCAGAAGCTTATGGAAATTAAATTTGAGTCATTTATTGGTCAACTTTTCATTGGTAGTAAATGAGGAAATTTTAACTGTTCTTAGTTCTTGCTATTTCTTGTTTCTAGATGAGTTTCTTGCCTCAGCTTTATTCGCATGCTATTATCTGCAGATAATATACAGAAATAACTTCAGTTTAAACTGCTTGGTTTGCAGTTTATCTATACTTTTTATGCAGGATTTAAGTCACTTTAGCTCTTTCCCCTCCCTCTCATTCACAGTTTTGAGTTATTTGAAATAGAAAAAAATGAGTAATTACAGAGGTAGGAAGGCAATCAGTCCTTAATTTTTCATCATTATGTAATGGCAGAGCTTCTGAACAGGTCTAGAATTTCTGATTGCATTGAACAATCCAAATCATTAAGTTGAAATGACCGTTCCTTTAAGCACGTCTTTGTTTCTAATGTATTGCTGTAGCTCTCCTTACAGATAGCAAAATAATGGAACATTGGGAAATATGACTATGAAAGGAAATTAATCCTGCCGCCTCAGTGTGACAAAGGGAGACTTTGCCCATCTATCACAGTAAAATGAATGACTGCATATCTATGTGCAGAGGAGTTACAGATCGCAGGCATCTTTTGGAGAATCTGGTTTATAAACTCTTCTGATCCAAGCTAGCTACATCAGCTTGATATAGATGTTGTTACGTGAGCTCCCTTTAATTTTTTCTTTCTTTTTCAGCTTGCCATGAAGCACAAGTGCTGAGATACTGCCCAAACTTGAAATCTTCCCAAGAGAAACTGAAAAGGCTACATTCAGCATCTTTTACAGGAGATCCAGACTTCTGTGTGCTTTTTTTCTTCCAGTTCAGTGGAGATGCATTCTTTCAGTTTCTGTGCAGGAAAAAGTGTTGCATTTCTACCTTTTTGACTTTTGTTCCTCTTTTGTAATATTGCTGCACAGTCCTGCGGTATTTTCTACCTGTATTTCATTTGTTACAGGAGTGAAAGTGAATAGGGGAACTGGACCAAATGACAAGCTGATCAGGATTGAAGTAGTAATATTGTTCCTCAGTTGTATGGAAAATTATTTAACTGGTTGTGGATATGTGTGGAAATAAAATCCAAAGAAGGGGTATACTTTTCATTTTATGTAGCATCAGCAGAGTGAATATGTTGGAATTACGCACCTGGGGTTGTAACTAGTAGAGAATAGACTGCTTTGTCCTGAGAAACAGAAAAGCTTGTTTCTCCTACCTGATGTAGGAAGTTTTGCATGTGCCATCACCAGCATTCATGAGTGCATATCTGAATTTCATATCTGTGTTATGCATACTCCTGTTTTCACTTCTGGATTGATTATTTGAGTAACATAATGAAACCTACAGAATGTATGCTTGAGGTTTCAAAACTGAGGAGAAAAGTAAGATTTACATCAGTGTGAACATAGCTGTGCCTCAAACACAATCTAGAATTCCACAATCTGATAACATTTCATCATCTATTTACCTGAGATTCTGTGGGTAAAGGCCTATGTAAATGAGAATGCAAAGGCCTGGGAAAATGAGAATGCACTATTTTCCAACACTTCAGAAATTTGTCTGATTAGAATGACTTTTGTGTTAGGTAGTGTAATGATTTCTAATATAGAGGCTTTCAAAAAGCATGTCTTGGTACATTAGTATCATAACTTCTGGTTTGTGTCTCAGTTTTCAATATATATATTGTCACTGGAAGGGTGACTCCGTCATTCTGTATTCACTATATGCAATATATGCACTGTATTCTCTTAAAAAAAAAGTAGGTTACTCTTTTCCTTCCATCACTGTTTTCTTAACATTTTTTAAGATCATCTAAGATACCTTTAGAGTGAAAAGGGCAGGGTGCTGCACCTTTTTGTTTCTTTGTTTTTGTTGCTTTTTTTTTAAACCAGTAACCTGGAAACAAAAATCCCAGCAGTTTTCAGCCTTCATCTTCTAAAGATGCCTGCTCCCCCTTTTTTGTCCTCATCTTACCAGATTGTTTGCATTGTATGAACGTGCTGTAGTTTTCATTTTCAATGTGGAATAATATTTTTGCATTATAAATGACACTTTGAAAAGTCTAAAATCCTCAGAGCAGTGCTTGTAAGGGAGATAAAATCTTCTGTTACTAATTGAGAGTATTTCAGTTACTGCAAGCTGAAGTAACTGAAAATCTCTTGGAAATGCCCATTTTGTGAAAAGATGCTTGGCTTTACAAAAACATTCTCATTTGAATTAAAGATGCTATCTAGTTAACTGATTGCATTCAGACTTTACATCTGTTTTGTTTGGGTTTTTTTTTTCCTGTAATTTGAACTGGTTTATATGAAGCTTTTTATTGAATTTCACACTGGGAATTTTGAGAAGGGGTAAATTTGTCATCTCTGTAGCACCATAGGATCATTTAGATCTGTTTAGTATCAGCTCTAATAGTTACTACACCCAGCAGTGTCAACTGAAAAGGAATTTGGCCACATCTGTTATAAATCAGAACAGGCTCATTAACAACATGAGTTCTGAATACTCCATTGAGCTACATACAATTAATGTTTGCCCTGGAAATGTCAGTGGCTTTCTGAGCACTATTCTAATAACTATGCGTATTTCTGCAAATTAAACAAAAAAAAATTCCTCGTTAAATTTTAAACTTCTCCTAGAGACAAAATATTAGGCTATTTTTTAAAAATATCTGCATTAGAAATGAGCCAGGGAGTCCTTTTTGATCACATAGCTATCTTCTGTCATCATCCTTTCCGCCCTTACTTTTCATAACTACATTCTGCTGCTAACCTCACAAGTCTTTCTCTTGAGAGAAAGAAGGAATAGGTTTTGAACTGCTGCCATCTAGCTGGTCTTCTAAGCTTGTCAGTAATTTAGAATAAATGTCTAAAATACAGATAAACCTGAAAAGAATGAGCTGTCTAAATTCAGATAAGGCATAGGTTTTCAGGTGTTTATATGAGTATCAGCTGGACAGGCCAAGGTCACAGTTGTACTGTAAAGTTCCAAACCTTTTGTGGGCTGAACTATTCTAAAACATTGCTTTAGTCTCACTGACAGTTTTTCAGCATTTTTTTTTTCTGTTCTCCATTTAAGTGTGCTGTGTTACGTATCATAACTCAGGACTTTTATCCAACCATCAAAAGCCGTTTTCTATGGGAATTTTGAGTAACCTAGTGTTATTAAATGAAGGAAAAGCAATTTGTCTGTTTGTTTACTTTGTTCTTGCTGTTCATTAAATGACAAGATATGGTAGTTTATAGAAAAAAAATTGGAGGTGTATAAAAGTGTATCCAAAATCTTACAGCATTGCAGTTTCCTTCTGGAACTGAGCTTGTAGTGTATACAACCTAGTGTTATTAGATAGTCATGTATATAACATATACTATAATTCAGGTTAATGTTTCATATGAAAGAATGTATTTGTAAATTGTAACAACATCAATAGTTTCTCTGTCTTTTTAAAGTTCTGCAAAGAATAAAAATATTGTGATGTTTCACTACTGTACTGCAAACTCTGTCTTAAAAGGCTACTTTTGTGTCTAGCAAAAGTTGTGCATTATGTGAAATATTAACACAAATGTGCTCTCTAAAAAGTGATCTCATCGGTGGGTAGGTTTTGCTATAATATACCAGAATCATAATGCTGATAATCGTTAATACTTGCTGGTATCTGTTGTAACCAGTTCCTTGAAAGTTCTCAAAGATGTAGAAATTATTTTGTGCCATTCTGGGGAAAAAGAAGCGAGACCGGCTCTCTTGAGTCATTTCTGGAAACCCTGATTTTGTCATTAAATACTTTAACTGTGATGAAAAGAAAACTGTCCTTGGATTATTTGATTTGTCTATGCAAGATGCAAATTATTTGTAAATGACACTAATATTTCACTCCAGCAGAAGTATACTTCACTGTAGCAAAACTGAATAAAAATTAGTTTCCACTGTCATGATGAACACTTTCTATAGAAAGAATGCTGTAATAAAAAAAGAAGTAATGGGAAACAGTTTGGAGGATTTTGTGTCCAAGTAGATTCTAGACAACAGATAACTCAGGTTTAAGTTACCATCCTACCTAAAGGCTGTATAGGTTGATAAGAAATTCTTTGTTAATTTTCTTTCAATTTGCTATGAAATAATTATTTGCAAATTACTGCTAATTTCTTATGGCCATCTAATTTTGTTGCTAATTTTTTATCAAAGCAAAAGTAATTTTAATTGCTGTATGGGAATAAAACTAAAGGTGGAATTCTTCAGAAAAAAGACAGAGAAACAATTCCATGTATTTGACTGAGGGCTACTTGTAGAAAAATCATTGACTATTAACTGATTGCTGCCATCTCTTTTTTTCAGGCTTAACTGGGGTCCTAATCCTAATTCCAAGATGCTAATCTCAAAAATTACTGTTCCAAAAAACTGTCACCTTGTTAAATTACTTTCCTTGGTAGATAAATCTTGCTGGAATGCATGTTATCCACACAATGTTGAATGCTATTGTCCTGAGTTTAGCAGTAGCAGTCATTTTTCTCCTTCGTAGCTGGTGCAGTGCTGTGTTTTTTGAGTTTCAGCCTGGCAACAGCTCTGATAACACCAACGGTTTTAATTGCTGCTCAGTAATGTTTACTCTGACCAAGGACTTTTTGAGTCTCATGCTGTGCCAGGGAGGAGGGGAAGCCGGGAGCAAGCAGAAACAGGACACCTGGCCCAAACTGACCAAAGAGGTATTCCATACCACAGCACGTCATGCCCAGGATATAAACTGGGGGCAGTTACCCAGAAGTGATAGATCAATGCTTGGTTGGGCTGGGTATCAGTCAGCGGGTGGTAAGTGGTTGTATTCTCTTTCCATGTTATTTCCATTATTATTATTGGTGGTAGCAGCAGTGGTTTGTGTTCTACCTTAGTTACTGGACTGTTCTTATCTCAACCTGTGGATGCTACATTCTTTCAATTCTCCTCTCCACCCCTTCAGGAGCAGGGGGAGGAAGGGGAAGGGGGAGGGAGGAGTGAATGTGAAACTGTGTGGTTCTGAGTTACCAGCTGGGCTTAAACTACAACAGCCATATATATCCAATGCCCAAACTGCATGAAACTTCCTGTAAAAGAAATAGATCTCTGGTGGATCAGAGGCAAAATCAAAGCAACATTTTATTGTACTTCACACATAAGAATTTGGCAGTTCTTTTCCTTTTTTTTTTTTTTTTTTGTACATTTATCCTTTAAGATGCAAAAAGAAAATGCTTCATTTTCTGAGCATTTTCACAGATCAGTTTTACCATGTTGGCATTTTTTTCTTGATTATTAACCTAATAATCTGTGTATAATTTCGGGTAAAGGTGATGGCATTTGTTTTCTTTGAATCATAGAATCATAGAATAGTTAGGGTTGGAAAAGACCTTAAGATCATCAAGTTCCAAACCCTTGCAATGGACAGGGACATCTTCCACTAAACCATGTCACCCAAGGCTATGTCCAACCTGGCCTTGAAAACCGACAGTGCTGGAGTATTCACAACTTCCCTGAGCAACCAATTCCAGTGCCTCACCACCCTTGCAGTAAAGAATTTCTTCCTCTTATCCAATCTAAACTTCCCTGTTTAAATTTGAACCCATTACCCCTTGTCCTGTCACTACAGACCCTAATAAGGAGTCCTTCCCCAGCATCCCTATAGGCCCTCTTCAAATACTAGAAGGCTGCTATGAAGTCTCCACGCAGCCTTCTCTTCTCCATGCTAAACAACACCAACTCTCTCATCCTGTCTTCATATAGGAGATGCTCCTGTCCCCCTGATCATCCTCGTGGCCCTCCTCTGGACTTGTTCCAACAATTCCATGTCCTTTTTATGTTGAGGACACCAGAA